>VZUI01001679.1:0-33280 GCA_013401135.1 Cettia cetti
TTTCTTTCTTTCTTTCTTTCTTTCTTTCTTTCTTTCTTTCTTTCTTTCTTTCTTTCTTTCTTTCTTTCTTTCTATCTATCTATCTCAGTATTTTGACACAACTGATATTGTAAAGAAAGAATAGATATTTGATAGAGTAATTTTAAATTATTCCTGTGTGCTGAAATAGGCTGCCTTTGCTAAGATGCAATGATTTTTTTATGTTCTTTTTTTTCTAAATAAGAGTAAAAATATAGCTAGTTTTCTCCCAGTAAAATTTCCAAAAATTCACCCTTCAGTATTTTCCTCTCAGAAGTCCCAATAGGTATTTCAAAGCCTATGTGAAAGGTTAGATTACGGCTCATAAAGATTGAGTGACAATTTTTTATTTCCAGATTCTAGCCTGAATCTACGTCCTCTGTGTGTGTGTAGAATTAAGTACAAATTAGGAGTTTCCTAAGTGAATTGGGCTTTACAGTAAATATGCCAATTCAGGTTATTGAAATGCTTCAGCTTGGAATACTTGCAGTTCCAACTGTAATAAAAAATACTCACAATACATAGCAAGACACAACAACATGCACCATACTTTAAAGGTGGCAAGCTTTGAGGCACCATGCCAAACAATCAAGGTAGAGTGGGTTTTCTGAGTGTGAATTATTGCTCTGTAATTCATGCTGTGATATAGAATGGAGAACTGGTAAGATCATTAGGTGAATGAGCTTTAAATATTGCCAGATCAAATACTAGGTTGATAATGCAGAAAGGTAAATTGGGGGTTCTACTCCCTTTGAATTTACAGCAAAAACAGAAGACAAATTATCTTTACCAACAGTGAAGCTGTTGTGTGATCTTTTTGGGTCTAGAGTTGCATATTCTAACAGAAGATGAGTTTAGGTTAAACCCTCAGGTTGTAGACATTGCTGGAGGACAGAAAATTTGGAAGTTGAATATATGTTCAATAGTTTAACATTGTTAAGACACAAATACAATTGTCTTTCAGCATTACTGGTAAAGAAAAAGCATGGACAGGAGACAGCTGTCACAGAACCTTTTAAATTTAGTCATATATAATGATATCTGACCTAGCTTTAAATGTTTCATTTGGGTTTTGGCTCAAGAGTTTGGAAGCCTTCTTGATGCTTGAGTTTTGTGACTATTAAGAATGGAAACATAAGCAAGTGGTACCAAGCCCATGACTACAGCTGCATCTTCTGTTTACTCTGATGAAGAAGATTCAAGCTATTGACCTGCATGCTTTCAGCAGGAAAGGAGAAAGTCAGTAATGGTGTCCCACCTAAACAGAGGAAACCTCCACTTAGTGCATATTGTCTGTTTAGATGGCATATTTTATCTGTGTTTAGACATAAGGGCCTAGTTCCTTAAAGGTGTTTATGAAACTCATTTCTGGACAGATACCTAATTTCTCATGAAATTAAGCACTGGTATTTAAGAATTTGTGGTGTTCATCATCTAAGTGCTGAAAAGTGCTGAAACAGCAGTGAAAAAAAGCTGTCTTAACATTTTTCTCCTCTATAAGAGCTTTTCTCTATAACTTTTAAACTGCAGATTTTCTATTGTGGAGATAATTTCTGAAGTATGTTATAGAAAAACTTTAAAAGCGTGCTTCTTAGAGAGATGGGTAGAAGTAATTTTTTACTGAAAAGGTCCTTGTCCTCTAGCTGATCAGAAATTTCTTCTTTCACATTTCTTTCTATTAATATTTTTCATGGAAGCATCTTACTAGGGATCTCTCTCTCTCTTCCCAGTGCAATTGGCAGCAAATAGACCAATGTTAAAGGCAGTATGGGGGATCACTCATGAAGACACAAGTTTCTCAGGTCTCATTTGTCCCTTCCCAACTGAATTGCTTTGACCAGAGTTTTACATGCTCACAAGAGCAAAGGGACAGGTCTCAGAGCTGAGTCACCTCTGTTTAGTTGAATTTAAACTTTTACATGAGGAGAAAAAATGGACAAATGTATGACAAATGAATGTCTCATTCACCTTCCAGTTATCTTTTTGCAGAGTTTAAGAGACTGGCAGAAGTATTCATTTTCTCTGCCTTTTCAGAGGGTTTGTGTTTGCCAGAAAAAACAGAATTTGACATTTTACCAATGTAACTGAGGGAGAAAATGGCAAAATTAAAACAAGACTAGGTTCACTCAGGGGCTACACTGATACTCGAGGGCAAAGAAAAGATGTATTCAACAAGAACTTGAAGTATATAAAAAAATAAGCCTGAGATCCTTAACAAAGGCTTCTGGCACTTACAGAGTGTAAGTTGTAAGGATTAATAAATATGATTAAATTGAACCAGATTTTGCTGTAGGACACTGAAGGGCTCAGAAACTTTCCACTGTCCCCTTGTCCCCTACAAAATTTAATTGTAGGAACTAAAACAGCTGCATTGTTTTGTTAACCAGAATGTGAACACAGTCAATAGACCACTGATTAAGGCACTTCTAGGGAAGCCTAATGAGAATGGATATTTAGACCTCATAGTCCAATTGTTAGTCTGGAGAAAGTGATAAAATTTTAGGAGTGATTTAGATCAAGAAATCATAATTTTCTTATGAAAAATATTGCCTATGGAGGTTTTTTCTCACAGTTCTGAGAAAGATCTGTTGTCATATCTTTAAGAGACATTTTTTTCTTTGTTTCCCTTGGTATTATTGTTCATAGAAGGGATAAAAGTGGTATATCTTATAGTTTGAAAGCACAATTCAAAACACCATCATGAATTATCTCTGTTCCTTTTTTTTCCTCACTAATAAGGAACAGGTAACAGAATGAGTAAAGCAGCCACTGTAACATTACTGAGTACCTTTTGGGAATACTAATAAACAAATGATGCTCTGAAGAAGCAGAGGAGAAAGAAATATAGTGTCTGCCTTTTAAACAGAGAGAGGAAGAAGACTTGAAAAATTAAGTCCAGCTGGCCTCATATCAATACTGGGAAAGATACTGAAACAATTTACTAAGCAGTCAATTTATAATTACTTAGGGATGATAAAAAAAAAATTAGTAAGGATTTATCAGGAAAAAGATGTCAAGGCATTCTAATTATTTTCTTTGACAAGGTAGCTCTCATTTTAAATAAAGAGATGGAGTACATATGATACATATGTTGATCTTGCATTTTGACTCATACTCATACAGTTTTGTCACAAGAAAATTAAAGGAAAATGAAAGTATTACACAGTGGATGAAAGTCAATGTTTGGAAACAGGTTTGAGTAGCTACTATTAAAATGGGTAGTTGGTAAATCCATTCTAGTCAGTGCTTTGGATGAGTGTACAGACTGTCACAACAAAATCTCCGAGAGATATTGTAGATGCTTTCTAAGGCATTAACAGATATTGAAAATTATTATGAAAAATTGGAAGAATAATCTGAAATGAGTGTCAATAAATATTTGTGTGAAGCACTGTTTCCAGAGAGGGACAATCACACACAAACACAGAGCAGGGGGTAACTGGCTAGATAGCAGAGCTGCAGAGAAGGGGGTGAGGATGTTTGTGGACTACAGACCAGGGATGACTCCAGAGCACAATATATTTTTTTGAACAGCTGCCTCATTCCGTGGTGAATTCAAATAAATACTGTGTGTCAGGCAGAGGTAGGAGTTCCATCCTACTTGATGCTTTGGGTTCTGAGCTAGGAACTCGACCCAGCTTTGGGCACCACTTTTTCAGAGAGCTGCAGACAAATTGGCGAGTGTCCAGAGGAGAGGAACGGGAATGATAAGCGGTTTAGAAAACATGACCTGTGAGGAAAGATTGAAGGAATTGGATTTGTTTAGTCTACAACAGAAGAGCCTGAGAGGGACATGATAACAGTCTTCAAGTATGTAGAAGGTTGTTTTAAAGTAGACAGTGATCAATTATTCTCCAAGTCCACTGACAGAGCACAGAAAAAATGATTGCTTTAACATGAAATGAAGAAGTTTTATGTAAAATATTGGAAAAATCCCACAAAAAAAAAAATTCTTTTACCATACTGAGGGTAACTAAGCACTTGAACAAGGTACTGAGGAAGTTTCAAGAGTTTTTAAATAATTCATCATTATGACAAACAAGGGTCAGGAAAAATGCAGGTATTTTCAATTGCAGGAATCCACTAGGTAAAGTACTAGGTTCCTTTTATGTCCTATATTCTCTGATTTCTAAAAAATAATCTGCTCTGCAAAAGTTACCTAAGCTTCAGCAATGCAAGAACTAATGAGTTTCCTAATTTATGCTAGGGTAATTTACTTTATTTGCATGTCTGAATTTGTCTTCTGGTTTTGTTTCTGAAATACAGGCATACAGTGGGGCAAAAGAATTTAAAGTACTTACTTTAAAAAAAACCCAAGAAAACACAAAAAAATCAACTCTCTGCTATAAGAGATAAACTTAAAACTTTAAATGCCTCATTTGCTTAGCTTCACAAAAACTTCAGATAAAAATGGCAGTAATGGCTTGCTACACACAAAAGCCATCAGTGACCTAGTGGGTGTATTTATTTTCCAGACAGCATTAACTTATTTTTCTGTCCCTGATATACTTATAACTATGGAATTTTCCCTATAGAATGGCAAATATGAAAACATCATTATCACCATCTGACCTTCCCAGCACATTAGCAAGGAAGATATCAGTGAAGGTGAGGTAAACCTAGACTGTGTATTGCAGATACTGATAGGCAGACATTCCCTTCTGCTGAATCTGCTTTGAGAGTGCTAAGTTCCAGCAAAGAAATAAAGGACAGGTGAGAAAACACAGCATCTGAAACCACCAGAAGATATGCCAGAGCCAAGTGCCAAAGGCCTATGGCAGAGCTCTTGCCTTGTGTTCAGGAGGCATAAAAAGAAGATGTCTAATTCTCTTCTATTACTGTTTTTTTGCCATCTAGTGCAATTATTTGTGATTTATTTCCAACCCAGGTCAGCTAAGGGAAAGGAGATACTTATTTGTTATAGGTTAATACCTACAGATGGAACTCAAAGGGGCTTCCTGGGTCACAGAACCCAGCCCCGTTACTGCAAATTTTCAGTCCATCTGTCCAAAAACTAACCATGAATAGCACTAAGAAACTCAGACAAGTGCATGTCTAGCATTTCCCAGCTGGGACTGCAGGTTAAAAACAGGGAAGGAATTGATAGATTAATGTTCCTCATTTCTAGGCTGTTACATCAAACTGATTAATGTATTGGAAGGAAGCAAGTTAAAGGGATTAGGAAAGCATTTCAATAAACAAGAAATGAGATGTATGAGAAGTTTTGTTTACAGCTAAGGGTTGTCTGTCATCTTTTGGTATCAATCCATTTTTTTGTTTAATTACATGTTTGTGAATGAAATTGCAGTTAAGACTGGGTAAATTTTTTGCTGATAATTCTTTTCATATATCTCTGTATTAATTTTTCATCTGATCTGGATGGACTCCCCTATTATTTACCTTCTTTCACATTTTAACTACTTAAAATATTGTATCACCACTTCCTTTCCCCCTGAGGATTTTAGAACCCCCAGGAAATATAGCATATATCTGCCAGAAGAGTCAGTAATCAAAAGCAGTTTCCAGGCTTGAACTAGCACAAGGCCTCCCTCCTTTCCATGTTCTCCTAATACTCTACTTTTGTCATGTCTGTGAGAAATTAGACTTTTACACATAGTAAGCTGGACAATGTTGCAGTTTATCCAGAGCAAAGGAACACAAAAATGTTGAATCCTCAATTCAGCCTAAAACTTTGCCTTTTTTAACCTACAAGCTCTGCAAAAGCTGTTCTTTCACCTAGATTATTAGCAACTATTGTAAAAATGCCAGACACAACCCTGCTGGAGACCTGGTTTTTTAGTGATACCTAAATCATTGCATATACCCACTATGATCCTGAAAGCATCCCCAAGATATCTCACTGGAGTCCATGTCCAGGTGGACTTTCAGATCTCACCTTTCTCACCCTGCTTGGAACTCCTCATTGACTCACATATTTTAACTCCTTTCATTGTCTTTTTCTTGGTCACTGTCTTAGGGCCATCTTTCTCTACATATCTTTATTCATATTTTTCATTTTTTATGTCCCTAGAGTGTGCTTCACTCCCAGTTTAGCTGGCTATTCCTTCCCTCCGCATGGACTGCAAACTACTTTTTTGTAAAGAGACAGCACCCCATCCCACAGCAGGATCTGCTAGAGCTCATCAAATGACATAGTAAAGGTTTAGGCATCAGTGTTATTCATCACATTTTTCTCTCGCAAACTGTTTGACATAATGCCCTTCTCTCCAATTAGTCATGCCCAAAAGTTCTTCAAGTATCTGAGATATTATAGCTGTGTTTATGCTGATAAACCTGTCATGGACAGGGACGGTTCTCTTGTCCCTGTCACACAGCATGTGGTGCTGTGTCTCCCCTAAGCACATGCTTTCTCTGTGGATCTAAGGAATAACTGTTACTTTATGTCATTTTCTTCAGGTATGTTCAGTAAGGTGAGGACTCTCTTTCTACCAGTACAAGCCAAGGTTTCATAGGGTGAAAATTGTGGGTTTATGTTGCATGCCTTGGTGCAAAGTTGTGGAGAGATCTTTGAATGCACAAAGCCTGTGCAGGTAGTATCAGAGGGCAGCACAGGCTCTAATCTGTTGTAATTTCACCCACATTACTTGCTGGGAAGTGCTACCTACCATATGTGCTCTCCCATCAGTCATGTCTGGGCATTATTACTGAAAAGTGGTAGTTGGCACAGGCAGCTCAATGATCAAGTTCCCTCCCTGGCCTTGATTTATTTAGTGATATAGATACAGTCTATGTTTTGAACATGCTGTACAGACCATTATCTGTTTTATTTTTGCTCTTATGTACTAAGGCAATGTGTAACATATCAGAGACTAGCATTTTTCAGCATATTTTCAACCACAAGGGGTATTTTTAATGACAATAATAGCAATAATTAAGAAATGGCTGCCAAAATGGCTTGTGTTTTGCATGTTATAGCTATTCTCCAAACCAGACAAATGTCCTGTGCTAGGAAATAAGAAGCAAAGGGTGGCAAAGTTCATGGACAGTAACTTGCTTTGAGCTGGAGACCTTTCTAGACATGTTTATTATCATTGTGTTCTGATTCAAATGCAGGTTTAACAGCAAAATAAAAAGCTGTCTTGTTTAAAGGAAGATGTAACTCATGAACAAGAACCGCAAACAGCTGCTTCCATATGTTGCTAGTATCAGGAAAAATTCTTTGTTAAATGGCATCTTTAAGATTAAACTCTGTGCTGAAAATAAACACAACAAAAGCGTGAGATGATTGAGGAGAACAGTGACCCACTCCAGGAGAAAATACACTTTGTTTCAACTGGTGATGAATCTGCATGACCCAGACAGAGAGTTCCAACACTGACTATCACTGTATTCTGCAGTATTTTGACATGCAATATAAATGTCTGTGATAAGGGATAAAAGGCACATTGGGACATCTGTGATAGATTTAAACCTGTTTGTCCGACTTCTGGATACTCTAACCTTTTTTTTTATTTGCTAAAAGTGAATTTTTAACATAGTTTGGACCTTATTCTGCTTTCTGTAGTATCTCTATTAGAAAATGTTTTAAGTGCAGCCCTCTGTTAGCCAGATTGAAACACAGTTCACAAAGGTGTCATCGTGCTCTCTTTGAAGTTGAAGGGAGACGCATCTGCCTTGAATGAGAGCAGGGTCAAATCACCAAAGCAAGCGGTTGATTAATCAGATAGTGCCAAGGAAGCCAAGTATGGTTTGAGACCTTCTGTAAAGGAGACAAAGCTCTGGCTTTGGTTTTAATGATGAAGTCTTTTCCTTCATAATGGCTAGAGTGTGAATCTCCTGCTGTCATTCTCATGCCTCCAGATTTGCTTTTAGTCTTACAGGTCTTTCTTCCCTAATAAATCCATAGACACCAATGAGATTTGCAAGTGCAATTAAGGCTGTCTAGTTCTCATAGTCTGCTCCTGTAAACTCTGATCACCTGCTCCTTGCTATACTTTCATACTATCATCTCTTTACAAGTTTTTTTTGCACTGCTTCAAAGGGTTTTGTAACACAATCTAAGGAACCATATATATTTGGTAATGTGCTATCACTTTTTGATTGAAGAATAACTTTTATATGCTCATCTTTTACATGAGGAAAATTTTGCTTCAAAACTGCAGCTTGAAGATTAATTGAGTATTCTTGTGGGTATGTTTGTCCAGAATCGTATGTTTGCCAGTTAGATAAACTTCATAATTTTTTTTCCAGACATTTTCAAAAGAGAATTAATTTTTTTTTGTTAGGGTTTTTATTAATTTTTTTTTACCTTGATAGGCATATATTTACTTTTTATTATGCATGGATGGAAAATCTTGAAAAGATGAGCCACCTACTGACAGTGTAGAGAGTCTGAAATAGTAGCTCCGAGGCATTTGAGTTCCCATTTCAGCATCATGGTGACTCTGACTGCAACACTCATCTCAGCATCTCAGCACAAGCAGGATGCTTATCCAGCTCCTTCTCAACCCTGCATTTCTATTGATCTGGGATTTCGGCAAACACTGCAGTCCCAAGATGTTGTTGGTTTATGGGAAATTGCTTCCTGGATGTGTTAAAGGCACTACTCTGCAGCCATTTAGCATTCACTAAAGTATTCCATAGTTTTTAAGATGATCACAGGCAATGTATATATTGCTGTGGGTTATAGATCTGCCTTCTGTTTTGAGAGATTTTTCTTCTTAATCATGTTGCTCTTGCTGTGTTTCATATCTCTGCAATCAGATGCATGTCCTTTAGATCTGACCCGAGAACATACATTTCAGGCTTGTATGTATCCAGGCAAAGTGGGCAAAGGAGAACCCAAATGTTAGCAACCATTGCTTTCTGTGTCTCCTGTGGAAGATTTATCTGGATATACAGCTTTATGCTGGTTTAAACAGGGAAGTGACATTTAGAAAAAATCCACTTTGTGGGATGTTATTGAAAGAACTTAAATGCATGTTGTGATTAACTTGCCAAAGCTACTAGGAGTAAACACATCCTTAATGTAGACTAGGACATCTTCACATAAAACTCTTTCCCACATCCCATTCCCTCCCCTTCACCTCCCAAGCTTCATCCTAGCCTAAGGCAGTAAAATCCGTAGGGTGGGGGTTTCCTTAAGCACATTGTATATGAGAGTATGTGACTTATCATCTCTGTGCCTCATTTACAGTGAGACTTAGCAGCTGCTTCGCAACCATGTGATACATTGAGCTTTGTATAATAGTTCACTTGAAGGTCTTTGCACAGTTCAGGCATGTCAGCTGAGTACCTTCAAGCAGTGCAGGGACTTGTAATTAGAGTGGCCTGAGGCTGCTTTCCTTTCTGAGGGGCTTTGTCTTCCCCGTGGAACCCAGTGGCATTCTGTATCCAGGGACTCACCATCGGAGTGCACCGACGTGGGCTCAGTGGGAGGTAGGGGGGATCCGAGGTATGTCAGGAACTGAAAACAGGTATGAAAGTTCAAGCCTAGACAAAGGTCTTGTTAGTCATTTGAGCACAAAGCATGCAGCACCTTGCCTCTCTGCTGGGTCCCGCAGCAGGTAAAGAAAGAACCGCCCTGTGCTTTACTTCAGAGAGTTATGCCCCAGTCCCTTTCCAAAATAAACAATCCACTGTGTTTATCTGTAATGACTTTTGCCACTTTGAGCAAGCTGGCTGATGCAGACATTCTTGGGAGGATGTCAAAGGAAGAAACACTGTTTTCTAAGCTGGCCTTTTAAATGACTGTGTCACTTCTGCAGCTCTGAAAGCATTATATCCTGCCTGCAAGTTCCCATTCACTTTCCCTGAGCATTTTTGGAAGCACAGACTGAGCAATTTGGAAGGGATAGACCTGAACTTCCTATTTCTGTCACTCCATTTCTGTTATCCACTAAGACAGAGGAGGAAAAAAAATGAAGGAAAAGAATGAAACAGATTTTCATATAGAAGACAAACTTTTGGCTGCTCAAATTTGCAAAGGAATGTTAAATACCTTAACAAAGGAGGATACCAAACAGCAAATCAGCAAAGCATTGTTAAACCAGCTGCTCTAGGAAATGGAAAAAATATTTTTTACTTTATAAAGGGTTACTTTTGAGGGTTGGGTTAGGAGGAATGGTTCGTCTCAGCTATAAGCTGGCACACCCTTTTCATCTGTTACTCTCCCACATTGGTTCTGTAGAAAATATAAATCAATGTATAAGAAATGTCAGATCTGACTGAGTATAAGAAAGCATGTTTACTTGCTCTTGTAGCTCTGTCTCATGGCTCACTGAACAAGAAATATTTCTAGTGCCCACACTCACTGCTACATGAGAATTTTTTTTATCTCCCTGCAGAGCTGCAGAGAATCACCATTAATCTGGGCACAGCAGTTCTCTCTCTCTACCACCTCCTACATCCACTTCCTGCTGCACCTGGCTGTGCCATTTCATCACCTTTAGGAGGGTAAAATGCCATGCATCCTCATCAAAGTGACTGAGTTGGCACACAGGTGACCCACCCCGTTCAAATAAATCTGAACTGTCACTTTTTATGAATGAAGAAATAGATTCCCTGTCAGTACTGCAGGGAGGCACATGTCTCTGCCTCCTTGGAAAAGCAGGGCTTAAGGCACCGCATGCCCATACCCACACAGCATGTAGCCCTTGTGGCTATATTTATTCCTCTAAAAACAAAAGATAGCCATGGATGGCCCCCAGCCTGCTCAGGGTCAGATGTCCTCAGGGCAGGAGGGTCTGGTGAACTACAGCTTTACTAGTAAATGAGATGTTTGGATTAAAAATAGGTGGATTGGCGGCACTACTGTGTTATGAGGCTGGTCCCTGTCTCTGAGTGGTGCCCACCAGAACAGTCAGACATTTGCCAGAGATGGTCCAGAGGTCATCATGGTCCTGAGACCATTCCCAGTAGGCCAGCTGGGCACAGCCCCCCTCTTCTAGTGGGATGGGGGTGCTCTTCCTTGCCAGTTGGCCTCAGAGCCAGAGGCCAGTCCCAGGCATGCTTAATTAACAGTGTGAGTAGCTGGACTTTGCACCCCTGCAAGAAACGTTTGGTTTCCTCTGGGCCATGGGGTATCTCTGTAACCCCAAGACATAATTACCATGTCAGTCTTGGTTATTCAGTTCAAAGTATTGGAAATAGCTGAGGGCTATGTTGCAAGAAGTGTTTTTATAGCACAGATTGAATGTGTGTGCTGCATACACAGAGGTGTGCCAGGAGGACACGAGAAGCACTTTGAAGAGCAGTGTCTTCTGAGGTAGCAGAAGATGGAGGGAGACAAATGTGACACCATCTTACCCACAATGCCCTTTGGAAGTGGTCCCTGGGGGGAACTAACCCATTACTTCCTCCAGCACATTCACTACCGTGTGCTGACACCTTTGCAGCACAAGTCTGCTACTCCCATTGCTTTTTCTGATGTTGCTTTTGCCACCCCTGCCCTGCCTCTGCCACCAGCTCCAGTGAGCCAGGCAGCAGCAGACACACAGACACACTCCAGACACACAGGGCTCCCCTCATCTTTCTGCTGCGTGAGCTCGGGCCATGGGCTTGCTGGGCAATACAAGCCTGACATCAGGGTTATGTTGCTGGCACTCTGAGTAACAGCTGGGTTTGCTTCCAGCCCTAAGCTCCTTGCTATTGTGGGTGAATTGCTTGCTAAAATAAAGCTGGATAATTTAGCACTGATTTTTGAGTGTCAATGCTGTGTTTTTGTCGTGGAAGTCTAAACAGACAGAAACATTCAGCAAGCTTGCTTGGGCTTTTCTTCTGCCTCTTGAAAGAGCAGACTAGAAACAGCTCAAACCACTGGGACTGATTGTCTAGATTTGGGGTTTGGGTACTGTAGGTCACTCATGCTAATATTATTATCCAAACCCTCCAAACTCCAAAAGTACTCAGTAATGTTGAATAGATTTTGACCTGGTAGATCCCTTGTATATCCAAAAATAGGGAAGCCTGACAAAATAATTTCTGTGCCTGTCCAGGGTTTGTAACAAAAAGTTTTGACTTCAGGCCTTGGATTCTCTCTAGTATTTTGAAATAGGTATCTCCTTTTATTAATTTAAATGTTCTGAAGCTTACCTAATTACCTATGACATAAGAATATTGTCACTTGGCCAGTTTTCCTCAAAGAGATAATATTTTATGATATTCTACATATGTGTTGCTGAATTGCTTCTTGTTTTGAACTGCTCTTGGGAATAAGCATTTTATCAAACTCATCACAGAATTAAACTTGCAGATTCCCAGGCACAGGGCTCATTCAGAAAGCTTGTATCCAGCTCACATTCTTTTAACACTCAGCATGTCTGTGGTGGTACTCTGACTGGTGTCAGTGACAAAATCCCATTGATTTAAAGGAAAGTAGGATGGAACCTGAAATGCTAATTCTGTTGACTTTCTGTTGGACTTCAGTTTAATCCTACAGCACTGAAAACTGTTTCATTTCCTATGGCTCAGCTTTATCTGTTCATCTCAGTACCCCAAGTTTACATGACTCCCTTTTTCATCCCATCAACAAAGAATTATGCTGAATTACGGCTTTGTTACTGAAGAGGAATGTGTGTTTGAGGTATATTTTTCACGAGGCATTTTGGCCAAGTAGATGAGGTATTAATATGAGAAACTATAAACAAATCTTGGTTTTCTAAACTGCGGATAGAGTGATTGGCTTAATTTGTTTCTATACACTGCCATCTTGAAAACTAAACTGAAGCATCCAAATTAAACAGGAGATGTAAATATTAGCCAGATGTTCCCTGGTGTCAGAACCCTTTTTTGTTTCTTTTTTTTTCTTTTTTTTTTTTCTTTCTGTTAAATGGGTTTGCTTTTTTATATCTAACATAATGACCTATGTTTCAGATTTTGGTCCTGGCCTAATGGCTTTTTATCATATGATTATGATATCATCTAATCATGTAAGCGTCATGAGATGCTGTTCAGCTTTGCTGAAGCACATGAGTGTCAAACTGCTTAGTTTAGGCTGAACCATTTGCCTGACTGTCTTAATGTGGGGAGTGAATGTGCTGTTAATTTAGGAAATGCCAGCTGAGGCTGAGGGTTTACCGAGCCAAGCAAAACAGACCAGTGACCACAGATTGAAACATTACAGAGTTCCTTAATGGTTCTGTCAAAAAGAAATATAACCTTTTTTTCCCCTACAGAAGTTGCGATATTCTTCTGGTGCAAGTAGCAACCAGTAGGATTTTTAGCATTGATAAACATGGATGGAAAAGACAGGCACTTGACTTAGCTTTTGGTTAATGCTTTTTCCTGAAGACATTTGTTTGAGTTAGATGATAATGAAGCTTTTGGTACCATTCCTCACATTTAATATTACAAGGCAAATGACTGCAGCTACAAGTAAATCAGGATTTAGCAGATAAAAATGGAAGATTTTCAATATAATTAAAATTGTAACATTGACTTTATAAATTTAATGCAAATGATGAAAGCAAAATGACAGCTCTTTGTTTTTCTTTTTCCTTGATAGCCTTTCTCAGAAATATGGTCTTTTAGAGTTTCCCTTAGTGCAGGTCTAGATTTGTGAGATACTGAGGAACCTCAAGAGCCTTCTGCTACGCACTGACAAACCTCCATGAATTTGGCCATAGAGCTTGAGCAGTTTGAGGTTCGTCTGAGAAGGTTTTCTGCAGCAATCCTTAATATAAGAGCCCTTTATTCCTGAGTGGCACGTCTGAAAGGGTTCTTTTGCTTTAGTGTTGTTTTTTGATTACTGATCTCTTCAAAATTTTGCTGAGCTTGGTTGGGACAAAAGATGGGTTTGAGGTGTCTGTTTAGCACCCCAAGGACTTTGCTGGGTGAAAGAGAGAAAGCTTAATAAATAGAACTACTATTATTATTCTTTATCTATTCAAAGCTTTGCTAGAGAAAAGAGGCTTGCCTGTGAACTCTCTTCTACAGAAATTCTCATCACTTAGGCCATTTAAAAATAGACTGGACTAAGCACTAGGGAGCACACTGCAGAGGGCAAGCCTGCACTGTCAGCGAGCGGGACTAGATGACTTTCCCATATCTGTGCTATTTTATTGTAGTGAGGTAATATGTTACCACTGGTTCCTCTAAGGCAACAAAAAGGAATAAATTAATCTCAAATGCACATCTGCCCTGAGATTTCCACCACAGTCAAGCATCTGGAAACGACCAACCAAGAAAATTGCTATTAGTGAATTGCAAGATATCCTTCACAGTAAGGAACATCAGTGCTTGAAAGCTAGGCTTTGAAGGTCCTTCCAGCTTATGGGAAAGCATTTTCCAAATCATCTTTTCGCCTTCTCTGACAAAAGGTGTGAACTGTCTCCAGTGACACTACCTCCATCCATCTTGCCAATATATGAATCACACAGCTGAAACAAAGGAGGTGGATGCCACATCCACTCCCAGAAGGTTCTCATTGCATTGCAGTATCAGACATTATTTTGGTTTATTCCTTTTTTGCTTGGAGTATGTGAAAGAAGTTAGGCTGTATTTCTTGTAAAACACGTATCTGTGGAAACAAGTGCACCAGAAGGAATGGATCAAAATCTAAAGAAGCCTTTAATTTCAATTACTAAGGACACTTTATATTCTGTAAAGCATGTTTTATAGCACTTAAAATAAGCAAAGGGAGCCTTTAAAATCATTGTGTTTGTTTGGCCTCATACATTAGGCAAAAGGTCATCACTGGGTTTGAATTTTGAGAGGGCCCGTGTACAGCTGACTGAAAAGATGGGATTTCATAGTGGTAAATTAACCATTCTGAACAATCCCAAACATGCAAATCACCACAGATGAATTAGCAAGATGTGCAGGTGCCACAGATGAGTAACTTGTTAGATTTCTTACCACCTCCCTCTTTTCTTTCTCAGAATCTCTTTGTTTCATGTATAAAATGCTGTTCTAAAAATTCCAGTAACTGGGCCTATCTCTTTATATGCCTAGCAAGATTTGTACTCCATTATTGGGGATTATTAATTCAAAGCTCCCAGTTCCTCAGCAGTCTTGAGGAAAAGCACCACCACTCACTATCAGATCAGAAATGTGTTCAATTCATATTTAATCTTTGTTTATGTTGCCTACCTAATGTTTTCGGAGATAATGTGTTGTAAGTTCTAGACCTGGAGTCCCCCAAAACTCAAAATACAGCCTCCTTATTCTTGCCCTGGTCTTGTTAAAAAGTGACACTGTGAAGAAAATAATTTCACCCTGCATATAGAGGCAGAGTGTTTGTTTTCCATTTAATATTTTGCAGTGTTCAAGCAATATGATTATTTTCATTAAATATTTTGGGTTTTTAGTAATTTGAAATTTAGTGACAGGACAAAGAGTAACAGGGGAAATTTCAATTAGGTGCACAGAAGGATTTCTTTATTGTGAGGGTGGTGAGGCACTGGAACAAGTTGTCCAGAGAAGTTGTGGACATTCCATTTCTGGCAGAGTTCAAGGACAAGTTTGATGGAGCTTAGAGCAACCTGGCCTAGTGAGAGATGTCCCTGCCAGTGACAGGTAGGTTCTAAATATATGATCTTTAGGACCTACTCCAACACAAAACATTCTATAGTTCTATAACTCTTTAAAAATATTTTAAGAATCTCCTTGTGATTAAAGTGTGATGAAACTGTCCCTTTAACTGCCTCTCAACTCTACCATTATTTCTGCAATGTTAACTTTTAAAATGATAGCATTTCTATCATCCCAGGTTTGCAATCACAGCAGCTGTATTATCAATGTTTCACTTCAATGTTATTAGTCACAAAATGCTGATATCACCAAAGCCCTGTGATAAATGAAACTCTCTTACAGTATCACTAGTGTTACACTGAAGCATTTTCAAGTCAAAGATAAAATACTGGGTAAAACCCCTCAAACAATAAACCAACCAACCCCCCCCTCTCCCCCCAAAATACAAAAATCTACCCCAAAGAGCCACACAAATACCCTAATATATGAGGAATGAAGATCCTGCAAGAAAAATTGCATAGCTGCAAGACGGAACTAAGACTGACCTTCATCACAATGACATAACACTTGTGCCTATCACCTTGTGTGACTTCACAACTGCCCAGAGTGGAAGATGTAAAACAGTCTCCCCTACATATCTCCCCAGAGTGCACTGCAGCTGAACTAAGTAATGTCTCAACTATTTTCTGAACCTATCCAAGATAGGAGTTGAAATCCATCCAGGTCCAAAAGGCTGTAACCACTTCAATCAAGGTTTTTGCCTTCCCCTGGCAGCACCTTTCCCATGGACTCAAAGCAGTTCTAGGGATGGATGCTGCAAAGGAGACAAAGGCCATAGAAAGGAGTGTAAACCCTTAACTTACCTACATCTTCTATTTTTAACATGCTGGACAAACAGTGTGAATTATCTACTGGCCTTATTCTAGCTGTAAATTTGCATTGCTGCCCAACGCCACAGCCAGGACTTGGGGACTAGATTTCAGAGGTTTCTAAGTATTTTGGGGGCAATATCCTGGAAAGACTTTTCAAACAGGTAGTGAACAGAAAAGACTACAACGTTGCTAAAAGAAGAGTTTTTCATGTTTAGAGAAAAGAAAATTCAGGATTTAAAAGGATTTAAAAGTGCAAGTGGTTGATCTACTGGTATTCCCAAAGGGATGTGTGATTCCTGTTTGTTGTATGATTGTTTTATCCATATTTACACTGGCTGGGAAGGAATTCCCATTTCCGTTTCTGCCTTGATGTATATCTTGGCCTCTACATTGTTTATTTATTTTTGTTCCTTTGAAGCATTTAGTCACTGGCCATGCCTAGAGACAGGTGAATGGATGCACTAATAGCAGATTCCAGATTCCAGGTGCTTGCATGGCTTGTGGTCCTCACATAGCATCAAACTCACCTGCCATTTTTACATAAAATGCATTGCCCTCTTTCCCAAGGTTGTACTGGCAGAGAATTTTCAATGTTTATATTTTTTTCCTCTGTAGTGGATTTAACCCCACAAATCACCTGTTGTGACACAGATTGTGGATGATGGCAATGCCTTTAGCTGACCTCTTCATTTTCTTGCCACATTAATCATCATGACCCTTAGCCTTTTTCTGTTGGCCCTAAGTTTGATGCAGTTATAAGGACTATTCAGAGTGGATCAAAATACAGAAAGGCCTTTTGTTTACCTGCAGTTACTGAAACCACATCATATTTTCACAGCACAAAATCTGTACAAGAAATCCTTATAATTATGCAACATCACTCCTAGAATCTGATTCCTCTTATCCTCATAGAAAGTATAAACCTGTTCTATTTTTAATAAAGGTGACAGAACGGTGTTTGAAAAACAACAACAACAAAAAAATCTCTGAGAATCTGGACTGGTCAAATAAGGCAGAATGAATGTATTTGTTATTACTACTGCTTTGGCTGTCTCTACAAAAATATAACAAACACTGCTGATCTTAACAAAGACAACAGGAGTTCAGTATGAGATACAGAAAATGATGAAAACCAGAACATATTTTGTCACTTTTTGCAAGGTAAAATCTCATTAGAGTCTTGTCCTTGCTGTACAATATTAGCTGTGGGCTTCTCCTAATATGCTCTACCTGGAACTGCAGTAAACTCTGCTCATCTTTGTGACTGGAGGCTGCATATTCCTCTTTAGAAACTCGGCAGAGTATATGTAATTGTCTCATAGAAGGGGATACACAGGCTCAGAAAGTTTACATTTACATTTCCCAAATCCACGAAGACCCCTGTAGCAAGGCCACAAAAAAATTCTCAGAGCTTTCAGATGCTATTTGACTACAAACACAAAGCTAGTCTTCCTATGATTTAAGCCAACAATTACATCAAGGATATGTTTATCAGCAAGAATTAGTCAAGTTTTTTGTGAGTTTATGTCTCAGTAGACATTATGTTAGTGCTAACTAACATTTAGAGAATTACTATGGTAAGTTGCCATTAGGATTTTACTGAAAAATACAACAAAGACTTTAAAAAGCATGTACAAATAGGCACAAATATGAGCACTGCAGTAAAATTTTCATCTTGCAAGACAGAAGTGGGCAGTTTTAATTTATGATAGCTGAAGGAATCTGAGTTTACTACTGACAGGATTTCCTTCTTTTTGTAAGATCACAGTAGTATAAATAGAGGTGACATATTGCTTCACGGAAGACTATAAAGTGCAGGTCTGCCTTATGCAGTGGTTTGCAGGAGTTGTTTGCAGATGGAAAAATGTAGGAGTAAGGCGAGGAGCTGCAGACAAACCTTAACGTCTGCAGATGGTTCCAGGCCTTAAGGTTTCGGAAGTCTATTTTTAAACTTAGTTTCTTTGAAAAACCAAGACCTGCAACTAATGCTTGTCATTATGGTATAATGATCTATCTTCTTGCCAGAGTATTTGGGGATTACGTTTCACAGAGAAGCAGAGCTATCTGCCAAAGATTGTTCTTCATGTTTGTATCTGTTTTCTCTCTTTCCTAGTAAAGTCTAAAGCCTTCCATAGCTCCTAAGGCATTAAAACCAACTGTGCAAGCATCTTCTCTTCCAGATTTCAACATACCTGTCTCTGCCCAAGCTGACTGTTCCTGGCAGCCCTCTCAGGGAGCTTGGTGAGTCAGGAGCCAGCATCCTTCTGCTGCTGGTGTTCAAGTAGGTCCTTGCTGGGCAGCTTGCTTAAGTCTGTACAAATGGTCTGGGCATCAGCAAAGGTCATTGAAAGACTGAGTTAATACAACCAACTTCAATACAAAATGAAAGGAAAAAGAAGGAGAATGCCCCTGTTCAAGGATGCTTGACTAGATGCCATTCCACAAACAATGCCACCCCCAAAGACCTCTGAGCAAAGGAAATGAATCTTCACTGCCCCAATTGCATGCTCAGCTTCCAATTTCACTTAGTTCTAGATAGGGAGGAGGTATTAGTGCATTATTATTCAATATGTTTGTGTATGCAATTGTATGCTATGCATTTAGAAGACTGTGTGGCTTCTGAGGCAGGTGACAGCTCTCCAAATTCTCTGGAGCAGAGAGCCAAAGAGCTCTGTGAATGACAAAAGACCTCTGTGGGTAGCATATGATCTACATATTGTGTGTGTGATATGGCAAAATCATGAGCTGCCTACTGGCTATGAAAATACTTGGAAAATTTTTCACATATGGGGGCTTAAGCATATGATGGCTCCATAACATGATAAGTTACACATGTCTGGGCACTGAACAATTTTGATTGTGATACTCAGGTGCATACTACCTCTGAGGTCTCAAATCCTTTCCATAAGGTGATGCATTCCTCCAATCCCAAAGAGCTCTCCACTGTGAATCAAATACCTCACAGTGATGAAGACTATTTTTCCATGGATTTATTTATAGAAAGGAATTCTTGTATCACATGTTTTGTCTATGTGTTATACAGTCTGACTGGGAATGATGCTTCATGTATAAGACAAGTAGATCCACCAGTCAATGCTTGTTATTCCATTACAGCAGAGATGCAGACAAATGTGCTTCATAACTGTCGCTATAAACCACTTGAAAATAGGATTTGAAACAGCCAGGGGAAGTAATGTAACAGAACATAAATGAGAGAAACAGACTGGTGAAAAGCACAACCGATATGTCCTTCCCATCTTGGCAGTTTTAGGGTCCCAAATACAAGCTTCTCCGGTTTTATTCTTTTCCTTACTTGACATACAAAGGTTTGCAGCAGTAAAAGAGGAGCTAGGGAGAAAGAAACTGTATGTAAATAAGGAGAAGCCTTCTGTTTGATAGAAGCATAGCAGGCTTATTTACTCCTTATCTGCTGGGAAATAAAATGAACAGGAGGATGCATGCTAAATTTGAAACAGGGGGCAAACTCCTTCCAATTTACAAGAACTGTTCCAGATTAAATGGTCTGTTCAGACTTGGAGATTACTTTGGATGGAAAGAACTAGGTAAGCACTCTTGCTATTTTTTTAAATACTCTTGAAACTGCATTGGTTTCAAAACTCAGAAAGAAAACCGAAATTGTGTGTAAAATACCCCTCAAAATACCTTAACAAGCTAAATGAAGTGGATTTAGCAGTGATATAAAGTGATCACAAATTGCAATTAAAAAAAACTGCAGGGAAGAGAAAGTATTAGTTTTTTCTTGTTTTTACAAGACCTTGTTGCAACAATGTGCTTCATAGTCTGCCTACATTTAGGCGCACAATTTAAGTTAATTGGTTCTAAATGAAATAGCTGGCAACAAACAGCAAACTGTATTTTCAGAAATACATCAACAGTTTTTTAAGATGGTTATTGTTAGTCACGGCATGGTAGTTGACTGTACTTCTCATCTCCTCAGTTTATTCTGTATCATGATTTGACTCTGCAAAAGTCATTGGGCTCCTCTACCTGCTTGCCTAAAGAAGCAGTTCACATATATCTTCATGCTCCAAGTTTTGCTCTTGTTCAATGGAAGGCTGAAAACTCAACATAACTGCAATTTCACACAGTGTTAGTACAAAACTTTATGGGACTGGGACTAAGTCTGCACTTCTGCAGTCAATTGTGGCCACATTAGGGCCATTATCAGCTCAGGCAGTTACTGAAAACACTAAAATAAAGTTTCACACTACTTGTCCTGCTGATGTGTTTAGCAGGCCATATTATCTCCTCCGCAAGAATCCAGATATTGAGGATGCTGTTACACGGTCATAAAGAAGGAAAACCAAGAGAACAAGAACTATCTCCTTCCCCACTATCCCGCCCTCCCCCCAGCTCTCCCCTTCTGATCTTTAGTGACCTTCTTTTAGATGGGGTGTAAAACCAAATTTAGTTCTCAGTTACGCTGGTGTGTATCTGATTAAACCCACTGCCATCATGAGAGATATTCTGGTTTTACACTGTTATAGGAGATAGTAAGTTTTGGCAATAGCCTTTATGTAGCACAGTGTAAACAGCTTGCTCTCGTGCAAACAAATTACAAAATTGTGTATAGAGTAAAGAGAATCCCTGCTTTTATGCTGTTGTTCTCAAGAAGAGGAATTAGGTCATCCAACTTGGATATGTGTAATCCTCTTGAATTCTTCAAATTTACAATTTTCTATCACTATGTAAACTAGACTTTCCTTGTAGAGATGCTGTTCTCTAATTGCTTCTTGAGGATATAATTTTAAAAGATCATACTGTATCTAGTCATCTTCACCATCTGATGCAATTTAAGGAAAAGAAAAAAGAGCATTAAATATAGTTAACACAGCTTGGCTCTGTCTTCTTGTTACTCCCCTACAGGCAATGGAAAAGGAGCCCAGAAAACAATTTGTTTATTATAAGCAGGTCAGTCCTCAGGGGGATTCATGGAATCACGCAGTGGGAGAGGACAATCATGGCACTGAAATGGTGGGTAATTTTATTTGTTCCACTTGATGGTCACAGTGGCATCATGCTGGCCAATTACTCTTGAGTCAGCAGGTTTCAGAGGTTAAGACCCCCTTGTGGGTTGCAGCACTGCAGGCAAAGTATTCAGGCCAGATTGAAACCGTTTCAACAGCAGAGACGCCAGCCGCCTTCTCCCTTGGAGTTCTCCTTTTTCAACTGTGTACGAGACATACATGTGATAAAATAGGCATGTCTCTAGCATCGAGACAGCTTAATTATTGAGAGTGGAAAAAATGCCAGCTTCAGATAAAGAAAGGAAGAAAATCAGCCAGAGACATAGGCTACGCTGAGGAGGCATGAAGCGAATAAATATTGCAGACTTTGACACCAGGTTCCAAAGGAAAGATCATGTTTGGGAATAATCCTCGTGCCAATAGTCTGCTAGTGTTTCAAGGCTGCTGAACCTTTAACAATTTCATCACATTTTTCTCCAGTGGAAATGTTTCAAGCTACTTCTTCAGTGATCTGTAATTCTAAGGGGAAAAACAGCAGCAAAGCACTTGCTTTACCAGTAGAACCTGCCACAAGTGATTGGGCAGAGGCGGATATGAAAACCAAGAGAGTAGAAATAATGTGTGTGAGGGAATTGGGCAGGAGAGTTGTCCAGGACAGGCTGAAATTGTTCCATAAGGCTTAGATGAAATTCATTTAGTGACTCACATTTCATTTGGATTGGGGTATGGGAAGCTAGGAAGTGGCATTTTATCCTCTTAATGATAATACTACTGTTATGATCTCAGAAACAGGGGAGGCTTCTCAGGCTTAAGCTCTGTTGTGTATGTGACATTTCAGGCTTAAAACATCTCAAGTGTATATTTCCTGTCAGAAATATTATGCTGTGAGAGCTATTCAGTTTCTGAAGGATTCACTGGAGAGTTAAGATCCATGCTTTAATGTTGGGTTTTTTTTGCTAACATCATGCCAGTTTGAAGTTTCTGGAAAACATCTCAAGTATCTCAGAAGCAAGAAATAGATGTATTATTATGATTAATAGTGGTGTTAATTTATCCAGAGCCTACTCTTGAGAGACAGAAATGATCAGTAGGACTCTGATGTCTTGCTCTGCAGAACTGGATTGATGACATTTTGAGCTTAATATAAATGTCAGGCTATTTGAATTTGCACAAAACATTGGAATGTAGTGGAATGAGACAAAAGGTATGTAATCAGGGTTTTATTTTTTAATAATTTTATTATTGCGAGTAATTTTTCCTTCTTCAGCAATAGGAGGTTGTGAGAAAACTTTGATTCTGACAAATCCTTCAACTAACATTTTCAGATCAAAATGCATTTTGATCTATAACATGCTGATGCATTGCTTTTTTTTTTTTTTTTTTTTTTTTTTTTTTTTTAATAGATTTCCCAGTGAAAGGAGGAATCCAAAGCAGGAAGTTTTTCTAATCCTTTTTATTCCTCTAGCACCACTTTATACGACACAAAACCTGGAAAAGTCTCACAATGGAAAATCCTCACACTATGGCTGTAGGAAGCTGTGTGTCTGGGCATCAAAAGTGGAGCAAAGCCCAACTCAAACTCTTGTAAATCAGGTACATTTTACACTGCAGTGATTTGAACAGTGGCAGAAAGTTAAACATACTTGCTTAAGCTGCTTTCTAAGCTCTGGTCACTGTGAGTGTTCAGCCATTGTTACAGATGTCTAATGAACAAAGGGCACATGAGACTTCAATTAAAAAATATTAAGAGAATAACTTTAACATCTTAATAATGATCTATTTAACAGCTTGGGAGGTTTTTTTTAATTTGAAAGTTCAGAATGTGAAACAGAACCTAGGAGAAAGATCAGAACAAGTCTTCTTCAGTTATGTTTACTGCTTGAACCACACATTCACTTCTCCTGCCTAAACAGTTGTCAATTTATCCCTGCATGACACACACAGAGGCAATGAGTCTACAGTTCAGAGGTAGTCCTACTCTGAGCTGCATCTAAAACACTACTTCATCTTCCAGATTTTGCTCCTGCTTATTTTACAACCTTGGATTCCAAACCAGGGAAGATGTTAGACCAAGAACAAATTGGTCTGATGAAAGAGCTCTGGGAGGAGGGAAACTAGAGGAAATACACAGTTTCTCTTTCCACTGCCTTTAATAAAGCACTAAATAGAAATATATAGTTTTCATTCTTTACATTAGTGGAACAAGTGATATCGTTAAGAACAGTATAATTTTTTTGGTTTAATTAAATACACTGGTTTATTAAGTGTGTTTGGTTAGAATATAATGTTTTAGAGATGATTGTCAGTGATAGTATAGATTTTGTTGTGCTTTGGATGCCCTGGGAAAAATAAGGTATAATTAATTGTAAATACTCAAGTTCATTTTGATGGCCATTTTGATTCCCGCTTTGGTTGAGGAAGCTCTCTTCATGAGACAAAAGACCTGAAGGAGTACTGATACATGCAGCAAATTTGTAAATCAATAAAAAAAGGAACGGGAATGTCTTGCTGCTCTACTGATACTGATAGATTGTGTACCAAATTAAAAGAAAAGATGAGTGGTGAATTTGCCTAATTTACCCAAATCAGGATAAGAAACTTAATTAATCTCTTTTAAAGGTTTTTACCATAAATAATTCATAATCAGAAATAAATAAGACATGAGAATGTACTTTTAATGATAGGAACCTGTATTTCAACATCCAGCTTTCTGTCTATTCCCAATGCTTATGTAGCAATTTTGCCTATTATTATGATTTTTCTGGGACTTGAAGGATACGATGATAAGAAACATGTCAATGAGCAAAAGAAAGAAAAAAAATGCAGTAGTTTGTGGGATTTCCAATCTTCTCATTCACTTCTCCTGAAAGATTCTGCAAGATTTTATCATTTACTTCACCAAAATAAAATAGCATCTGTTGTAATTAAATATACCAAGAACATTTCAGGGAAGCATGAAATAAATGTCTGTACAAAAGTAATTTTTTTTTTAATGATATGCTGTACAAATTATTAGGGTAAAATCTGTCACACAGAAAAGATATTTCAGCCCTCAGGTATATTCATGAATATGCAGAAACAACCTCAGATGTGGAGAGTCTCAGCAATCTGTTGTAAACATGTGTCCTTGTGTAAGGATTTTCATGTATGTACAGGTATAGATTGATAAAGATCTGCTGAACTAAATGCTTTAGGGGAAAACAATTCAGGACTTCAATAAATTTCACTTGGAAGACTTATTTCTGAGACTACTTGAAGTCAGGCTGATAACATATGGAATAAGCCCACCTCCCACACATCCCAGACAAATCTGCACCTAGTCCCCTCAGTAAATGTCACTTTTTCAGGGACTTCACCGCTATGACAATAAAAAGAATAAGAATTCTTGCCTTGCAAATTAAAACCTCTGTGAATAGCTTGCAAAGGAGAAAATACATGATTAGTCATTGCTGAAATGCCTCTTCATGTGAGGGGAAAGCACATGATTTCACATCCAGTCACACTGCTGCCACACACATCCCTCAATTCTGTTGTACCTCAATAGAGTAAAAACAAGGCTAGAATTTAGAAGGGTTCAGTAACTTGAATTAAGACCATAAATGAATTTGAAGTTCCATGTCTGGAACAATAAATATGTTTCATAAATCTGATCCAAATAATTTAATTTTTCTCTAGGACTCTTTTGTTCACATGAAAGTATAATGCTCCCCCCAACTTTCTTTTTTAAATTACTTAATTTTTAACCATAGAATTGCAGAATTCTTGGTGTTAGAAGGCATATCTGGAGTTGGTCTCATTGAAGCTCTCTATTCAAATATGGTCAGCTAGAGAAGTTTTCCCAGGACTCTATCCAGCCAGGTTTTTAATGTCTCCAAGGATGAACACTTCACAGCCTCTCTGAGCAACCTGGTCCAGTGCATGTTGCATTCAAATAATTTCTTTGCAGCTGCCTGCAATAAAAGTAAGGAGGTATAAGACAACATTCACAGGCTCTAGAAAGAAGCTATCCTCTTGCACTGATTCATGCCCTGCTGTGAGTGTTTGTATCTGGTTAGTCCTAGGAAATTCCTCGATTAGACATGATGCATCTGGTTGAATTTGAATCAGTTTTTCCCCTTCAAGTGGTCCAACCACTTCTGCAAGGTATCCAGGTGCAAAAAGGAAAGAGGTTGGACTCTGACTCATACATCAATCCAGGCACAGTCCAGGGAGATGGATTTAAGCCTATGTTATGCCTGATAGGAGGGTTTAAATTTGAATTTAGAGCGTGACCTCCTTGATGACAACTTCCACATTTGCTATTTGAGTCAGCATGCATAAGTCTAGGTTTTAGGTAGACCAGCATTTAAGTGTGGTTTTCATCCTGAATGCTTCTGAAACCCTTTTAAAAATAGCAGTAGAAAGGTGGAAAGCTTTTGCTGTTAAGCCACTCCCTGCAATTCTCTTCAGGTCTGCTGTCCTGTGATTTTTCCACATAAAATTGGCAGAATGACAGCTACCTGTGGAATGGAGCAGCCTGAAGGACAAGACGCAGTGACAGATGCAGATCTTCTACTGTCCTTTCTCTGAAACACATGTAACATGTTGCAAAACACACCATTTCCACATTGCCTTTGGAAAAGCCTTTCTTGATAGAAACATTTTTGACCTTTGGCCTATAGAAAGTAAATATAATATTAATAAAATTTGGGATACAATGGCTCCAACTAGGCTCTGGAGCAAATTCCCACATTACAGTGTTTGTTGTCACCTACTGTAGGAGAGAAAACCTACTGAAATGCACCTTGTTTATATGCCCAAGATTTCCTCTGAAGGAAATGGAGATTGCTCACTGATGTTTTGACCTGACGCATGGTGCAAATGTAACCAGATGTGCACCTAGAGCCTGGGACTGTGGGGTACACAGGGAAATGCATCCACCCTGTCCTGTGGATAGAGCCATGAGAATCCGCTTTCCTGTCAGCCGTTACCCCCTGACCTTTCCAGCATTTGTCTGGCATGTTCTGCAGGCACTACTTAGTGGGGAGCCAGAAAAGAGAAGACTGTGTCTATTCACTGGAACCTGGTGCTTTGAAAACTCCAGCATAAGACTAGCAGAGCATTTGGCAGCTGAATGCTGATTGTGTGCTGTATGTGGTGAGAGCTTATAATTCCCAGCTCCTGGACTGAGGTGTGGATGAAGCAGGACTGAATTTGTGGTGACTATCCTTTGTATGCATAAAAAGAGTCTTATCTGTCATCGTTATCTCTCTTAAAAGGTGGACTGCAGAGCTGCATGGTTCAGATTCCCCTTTTTCAGGGCATCTATGTAGAAGTAAGATTTTTATATTGATCTTGATATTCCAGAAGGTTTCAGAGTGTTTAGAAAATGTAAAACTTCATAGTCTCATGTGAATTCTTGATTCAGTGCAGATTGGGAATAGGTCTGATGTGATGCTGTGAGTGCTCTGCACAGCTGTATTGCTCACACCTGGTAAGACCAGTGTTTCCTGAATGCATCAGATTTCCTGAGCACACATGATATATTAATGTGCACAGGAAGATACCTGGCTCTTTATTTTGCTCTGCTGGAGCTTGCTGAACATGTAGGAGAAATCCAACCCCCAAACCTCAGCTGTGTCCCAACTTAATTTCAGCTAGAGAAAGAGGATAATGCAGGTGCATGGTAAACCTGCACAGGGACACTGTAGTAATGTGCTACCATTAAAGTGTCAGGGAGAAGTCTGAGTAAAGAACAAAACCTGCTGTATTCCATAAGCATAAGGAGGATTTCTTGACTAATATGGGAACTAGGTATCAGCATATTGGCTCTGGAAGCCAGTCCACAGGCTGATTCCTTGGGCCATGGATTTTATGTGGCTCAGAAGCAGGAATTGAATGGAATGGGAAGGTGCAAACAACATTATTTTTTTCAGTGTTGAGAATCTCAGAAACCTTCCAAGAAGATGCTACTCCCAGTGAAAGCTTCTGTTTTTACAAATGTAATCCAGTAGACTTTTGCCTATGACACTAAGATAAAAGGTCACATTAAATAGTGAAGATCTTCATATGATGTTCTCCCATGCTTTCATTCCATGCTTTGGTCAGCCCAAGAACAGGATTCTCTGGTAATATTTGTCACGTTCTTGGGGATTGTCCCCATTGTAGCCTTTCTGAATGAAGCAGTGCCAATATTTCTCTTTGAGAATGATCTGCCATTGCAGTCTGTTTTTCATCTGCTTGAAGGTGACTACAAGTCTACTGGTTACACTTGATTGCTCTCTTTTTTTCTGGGTAGCTATAGGAACAAGAGACACTTTGTAGATTTCTTTTTAAATTAAAAATAAGATTTTGGAACAGAGAGAATGAGAATATGCCTCATATTAATAATACTGCTCAAAAAATAAAGTATCATTTACACTGTCACTTTAATTCTATTTCTGCTTATGTGCAGAAAATGTTTCCATGTATATGTCTGTATATATGTACTCACATTTGTATGTATGCATACACACATATGCGTAAAAGGACTTGTTTAAATTTAAAAAAAAAAAAGGGAAATGTAACATAGCTGGAACAGATTAAAACAGATGACTCTAGGTGGACCAGAAAACATATTGCACTGATAAGGACTTTTTGTTTTTAATTCAATCCTACCATAAAGTTATTTGTTACCCGCTGCTTGTTTTTCTAGAAAGACCAGTGCAGCATCATTTGCTGTCTGATTGACAATGTAACTCTCTTTTTACAACTTGTAATTTAAAACAGGAAGGCTGCCTTTCACATCAGTTAAGAAGTCTACTTTTTAGATTACCTTGAAAGGTTCATCTTTGGCATAAGTTACTGTGAGGTTCAAACAGCTAAAACCAAAATGCAGCACTCCTAGCTCAGCACAGTCCATGCATATGTAGTGAAGGAGTAGTTAAAGAAATGCATTTCACTTCAACTCTTCATTTGCACCAACTTACTAGTTTTCCCTTCAAAGAGCAGCAGAAATTGTCATTTTACATTCCTCAACAGCAACTGTAACAGTTCAGACTCTGCTACCCTGGCTTGTCACCTGATCATACATCGAAATCTGCAGCTAATCAGTACTGGTCCAGCTAAGAAAGGTCACAGCAATCCTGCTGAACTATTACTGAGGTGTTTCAAGACATGGACATTATTTATCCTCACTAAAACCAGGCAAGGTATGAATAAAATTAATGCAAAAGGATTAACTCTCTTATATTTGCTGTAGTATCACCATGAGACAAACTGTTTCCAGCTCTTCTTCTGCCATTAAATGAACATTTTCCAACTCTAATTCCCATCACAAGCCATGTCAAAATCCTACCACTCAAGCATTAATGTCTGGACTATACCTTAGGCCAAATCCTTGGAGCAAGGTGTGTAAGCTGTACTGTCTTTAAATCAGATCTGTGTCAGGAACTTTTCCCAAGACTGTAGCCCTGATGTTTTTATGCTTTCTTCTCTCTCTTTTTCTTTTTTTCCTCCAACAATTCTCTACTTACAAAAGCTAAAGTCCAATGCTATGATATGAACTTGCAAGTTGTTCTTGTGCTTGGACAGCCAGGAGAAGCACAGCTGACTTGGTCATTACGAGTTGTGCATATGCCAGTGGAGTTTGCTGCACAGTTACATCAGCAAAATATCCTGGAGAAAAGGATTGTTTTTGGATACTTCACTGAAATACTGGCCTGATTTTTTTTTCCCAGCTGCACCAGATCAGAACATGATGGCTCCTGACAATATGTTAGGCATTACTACCAGAGATTTAAAGAGCACGAAAATAAGGCTAAAGGACAAGTCATTCATAAGAGTGGCTCTGGTTCAAGGGAGAGTTTGAGTTGGTCATACCCTGTCAGTGAAGGAGCAATACAAATGCATGGTTTGACTCCACATGGCACCCTTTCAAAATATGTCTTCCTTCTTTCAAAATGAGGAACTGCATGGATACTGTACTACAGTGTTCATCTGTGTAGGTAATATAGGCTGCAATTTTAGTTATGGGGTCCTAAAAAAAGTACAATGTCAGATTTTAAGATCTTCCTCAGACAAAAACTCTCTTATATTTAGGAACAAAACAATGTGAGTTAGGAAAGATTATCTGGACTGGAAGCCTTAAAAACTGTTTCCTTGTTTAAAGGGGGGACAAAATTCACTCATATGATGGTAACGTATTTGTGTTTTTACAAATGCCACAGAACAGATCCTTCCTCTCCATTAGTGACCTAAAAAACAAACAGGCATTTATTTTCTTTAAGAACTATAACATTTCTTCTCAGAGTGTCAAAGTGGCAAGCATTGTACATGCAGTAGTTCCCTTCTTAAACATATCAGCTTAAATAGCAAAGAGAAGAGCCATAATTTCAGGTTATCTTCTGGAGATCTCTTGTGAAATTTTTACTTTTTATTTTAAACATGGAGATATAAACAAGGGGGAAAGACATTTACCAAAGTGTTGCTATCTAACCCCAGACAACAAGTAAGTACCACACCAGCCATTTTCTCATTTCCCTGCATGTCTGGTGGGATGGGGAGAGAATCAGAAAGAGGTAGTACTCTTGGTGAGTTAAGAACAATTTGACAATTTGAACAGAGTTAAAAACATGGTGAAAAGAGAGAAAGATAGAGAGAGGAATAAAACCCAATAGAAATAAATGACACACGATAAAATTGCTCACCACCTGCTGGCTGGTGCCCAGCCAGCTCCTGAGCTATGATTGGAACTTCCCAGCCAATGCCCCTCATTTATATATACTGGACATGCTGTTCTGTGGTAAGGAATATGCCTTTGGCCAGTTCCTGTAAGTTCTAAAGTCTTTTTGTACATCTGCTTGCTGGCAGAGCATGGGAGGCTGAAAAGTCCTTGATTTAGGGTAAGCACTACTTAGCAACAACAAGAGTGTGTTATCAACATTATTCTCCTAATAGATCCAAAACAGAGCACTTTAACAACTACTAAGAAGGAAATTAATTATCTCCCAGCTGAAACCAGGACACAAAGACGAACAGAAAATTTTCTCAAACGTACAGGAGCTCAGATTTAATATCATGTCTGCAAGTTATCTGAAAAATAGTGAGGAATTATACTTTCAAAAATCACTTGTACTTGGCTTAAATAATAGGTCCATATTGTACATTCTTTCCATTAGTATGTAACAAAGACCAAGGAGAAAGATGTTAAAAAGGCTATAAACTTACCACAGAAGCTCAGAATTACAACCTCATCCTTGTTAGCACAGTCTGACATAGAAACTGTAGCAGTGCAGGAAAAGGCAAGAGCTCATCACAGATCATTCTGATCCCTCTTCAGCCTGGGCAACTATAGAGGAAGAAAAAAGGCATTTACTAGAAGAAAGGGTCCATAGAGCTCTAAATAGGTCAGTGTTTTAGGAAGAAGATACCTAGGTTTGCAGACTTTTGTCTCTGCTTCCTTCTTAGCACTATATGCCCAAACAAATACATGTGATGCAGAACATAGGATATCACTGCAGCAAAGGGTTATTCCATTTCTGTCAGCAAATGTCCATGTGTATTCAAAACCTTTTGACAGGGGCAAATGCAAAGTTCAAGGTAAGAAAACCACTCCATGGGACAATCCCAGGATGCTCTGTACATAAAATTGCTTCTACCAGAATGGCACACATAGACATAAAAACTGTAGGAACTTTCTATCATGATTGTCAAAATAACTCATTTTCCTTCAGGGATCTATGCAATTTTGGTAAAAGGAAGTATCCTTTTTTTTTTTTTTTTTTTCCTTCTTCCTAGAAAAGAATCCTATATCTGAGATACCTGCTTTTAAAAGCTGAAAAACAATGGAATTTTTTTTTGGTTAAAAGCTTTAGGCTAACATAAAAACTAACCAGAAGTGTGGCAGGGCTGTTTCTTAAAATATTTCCCCAATTTTAATACTGCATATTTAATTTTACTTGTTTTTATGTAGATACAAAAATATATATAGTTTATAATGACTTTGGGTGTTCTTGTTATTAGTAGTTTCTACATGTGTAATTAAAAATAATCAACTACAGCCTTAGTTCTGACTATATTTTGTGGCAATAAAAGCAATGATGAGACATACCTGATTTACCAGATTAGTCTTAACTGGAGTAAAAATTTCTTCTCAAAGCTAAGCAGTGCTGAATTTTTGAGTTTTTCCTGAAGACTGACCTGGAAGGTTATTTGTATTTAATATTTACTGCTTGTAAATATCTTCTAACTACCATGTTCTCCTATTAACTGAAGGCTTTCATTTCAACAGCCCCTGGGACCTTTTTCGTCTTATCCTTGTTCCCAGAACCCCTGCTGTCCTGCCAGTGTGGCAAGCTGGCATATTTGCTTGTGGACTGACAAAGCATTTGGGTTCAAATATTCAGGAGCAGCTCTCAGTCACCTGCTGTGACCACCAAACTACAGCCATGACTTTCAAACCTCTGAAAAAAGGTCCCTGGGAAATGAAATTATTGGCAATTGCAACTATTTTTTTCTGCCAATAGTTGGAAGAGTGGGGACAGAGAAGAGGGGTGGAGCAATTTCTTGAAACTACCTAGGAGCAGAAGGCTATTTTCCAAATAAAAAATGATTTTTCTGTCATTAAGTGAGAACTTTCAAAAAATCTTGACTGTTTTTGAATGTTGGCCTCGTCCAGTCAGAACTAGTTAGGATCTGGGCTGAGGTGCCAAGCTGTTTTACAAACACCACGAAATGTCCATCACGAGTCACAAGATTCTTTTTTCAATTTCCTTAGGACATAGCAACCTGGCCTGGTTTCATGTATTACAAATGAATAGTGAATACCTTGCTATAAATCTTGGTGAACTGTCTTGCAAAATATCTTTTTATAGTGCTTAAAAATGTAAAAAAATTAATGACTTTATGCCAAATACAATGAAACTTTAACTGAGATGGGGGGTTTTTATTAGTCTTTTATGTACAATATTATTACTTTGAGTTGCTGATTGTTTTTCATTTAATTTTCACTGAAGTTACTTAATAACTGTCACTTTTCATTTTTCTGACTCTTTATTCATTGTCAGCTGTGGATGATCTGCCAGCCCACATGAGAGGGCAGGTTACATTCAAAGGAATTTTCTTCAGTTTAGGGACATGTGCAAAATCTGAGCTAATTGCAGCGCAACTTTATACTTTAACTGCTTCTTATTAGCAACTTAGCAGATGTCTGATGGTGCTCTGATGTTCAGAGCATGTACTGGAGCCCACTGGACTCAGTGAGATGTAGGCACTTCTCTGAGAGGGACCTGCTAGGCCAAGCTCCTGCATTCCCAGGTCATGGCTCTGAAAAGGTGTGGAGAGATGATGGTCAGGGGTTGTTGCCATTTGATGGCCCACCATGGAACATTTGTTGTTCAGACCTATGTGTAGGGCTGTGTAGAAGCCACAACAATGCCCACATGTCTCTAGCATTAGAAGATCCATGATCCCCTGGCTCTGATTGCCTGTTAGACACATCTGGGAGGGAGATGATTCCTATGCAAGGCAGAGGCAGCAGTAATGGAATGGGCTAAAAATTAGAGGTAAGGAGAATCCAGAGGCTTTGGAAAGTGAAAAAAGGCTTTCTGTAGTCTCCTTTTCTTAGGCAAAAGGCTCTGTTTTATAGGATAAGTAAAATAAACTTCTAGTAAACTATTCTGATCCAGAATTCTCAGCCATTCCCAGGCCAGGTGGATGGACAAACAGTTTGAAGAATACTTTCCTTTGACTTTGCCCTGCTAGACAGCACCACTGTGTTTGCATTTAAATCCACTTTTAAAATTGAGGGGTGCTCTAGCAACAAAATGAGGGACCTCTCTGAGGGATTTTCTGAAGCAGATCCCCCAAGCCAGGGCTGAAGTCAAAGGATTTATGAGTTTAAATGTTCTATTTGTAAAAAAAAGAAACAAAAGAAAAAAGAAAAGAAAAGAAAAGAAAAGAAAAGAAAAGAAAAGAAAAGAAAAGAAAAGAAAAGAAAGGAAAAGAAAGGAA
>VZUI01001682.1:0-76614 GCA_013401135.1 Cettia cetti
CGCCGCGGGGAGTTCGCCCGACCCCGGCCCCGCCGCGGGGCTCAGCGGGCTCTCGGGAAACAAGCGGGACGAACCCGCCCGCGGCCGCCGGGCCGAGGCCGCCTCCGGGCCGCGCGTGCGGCTCTCCCGCAGCAGGTGTCCGTCCCCGGTGGAGGAGGAGCCGGCGGCGGGGCCGCGGTGTCGGCGGGCAGGTGTCGGCGCCTCCGCCAGCCTCCATCCTCGCCCCGGCCCGCTCGCTTTCCCCACCCCCGAACACACCCTGCCGGCGGGGGAGGCCGCCCGCCCGCCCGCCGCGCTCCGTCTGCGGCGGGAGGGTTTTCATCCCGCTGCGGGGAATGTAGGTCAGAAACTCCTGTGCTTGCCCGGATCGTGCAGCCCCGGTGACCCCGCGGCCGTGCCCGCGCCCCGCGGCGCAGCCCCAGCCCCGCGGTGTGTTTACATCGCTCGGGAGCGCGCTGGGAGAGCCCTCGGTACAGCGTTGCTCTCCTGAGCCCTGGGTAAAATGGAAGACAAAAGCATTGATCTGAACTCGTCATGGCAGGGAGCTTTCTGCTGGTGTTTCTGTTCGTTTGTTTGCTTTGTTTTTGTTGTTTCGTTGGGGTTTTTTTCCCCCCCTTTGGGTATTTCAGCATAACTTTAAACAATATAAAGCCCATTCAGTTGTTGGAAAGAAAACCCTAGACTTTATTTTTTTTTTTTGCATGTTGACTTACTTCGTTTCTAGTGAAAAACTTTGGGTATGTTTGTGATAGATAAGAGTAAAAACAAGATGTAGTGAGCAGGCGGTTGTGCAAGCTCAGTGTTGTGACAACAATACCCTTTGTTACTGGAAAATCCTAGGGCATTAAAATGGAAAAGAACTTTAAACGTCGAAGTTGGAGGGTTTATGGGTTTATTTGATTTTTTTTTTGCTGGGTTTTTTTTGTTTGTTTGTTTTTGTTTGAGGATTTGGGGTTTTGTTTGTTTGTGGGCTTTTTGTTTTGGTGGGGGGTTTTTTGTTTGTTTTTTGGTTTTTTGGTTTTTTTTTTTTGTGTGTGTACTTTTTGTGTATTTACTATTGAAGTCTGGGGTAGGACTGGGTAACCCGATTTGCATAGGCCGGGTGCTGCCCACACAGCATTCCTCTGGCTTCCCAGGGATCTGCAGTGGGTGCTTCCAGTTATGGGAGCAGGGGCTCTGCCTGACCTACCCAGTTCTCATTGTTGATTTCACCTTTCAGTTCTTGTGTCTTAGCTCATTATCATTTTAGACTTCGCAATCCAGATCTGAATATTTGATCATTATTGTTTAGTGGTTTCATTTTTCAGTTGAGTGCATTAATTTTGATGGGAAGTATTTTAGCCTGACTGTAAAGACAAGTATGGAGAGGGTGGATAGTTTGAAGTACTTCAAAACACTGGACTTTTATTCATGGTAACTGTACTGTGATTACTTTGTGCAATTAAATAATACTACAACACACAGTGTTTGCTTCCATTTTAATGAATTCTCATATTAAGAAATACAGTAATTTTTTAGGTTGCAGAAGGAGTTTCCTTCAGAACCTCTCTCTCTCCTTTTGTTATTGTTAAAAAATGAAATGCTGCTAGTGCCATCAACCTTAGAGGTTTAATTACTCAGGATATTTAGCAGCAAAAAGCTCTACAATGATACAGCTCCTGTAACTAGGAGAAAAAAATGGTCATCATTGATATACTGCTGGGAAAAAACAGGATTCATTTACCATGGAAGATTGATAATATATTAATACTATGCAACTAATTAATTATTAGAAACACCAGTTGGTTAACTGTCAGTGAATGTTGATTGTAATCTATTCAATATGATACATGGCAACTAAAAACTAAAGAAATATAAAATGTGATGGAGCTTTAATATTTCTGAATTATTTGCTTTGTTGAACCAGTTTTCTAGTTTTGCATGGTAAGTGTCCTCAGGAGCACGTATTCCAGATACAGGACACTGAGACTGAAGTTGTTTGAAGGGGTAAAAGAAGAATATCCAGCTTTGAACTCTAAAGGTGATGTTATGCCCTTGATCCATGCATGGAGCTTATGGAATTGTATGGATCAAGGGCATGCTAAGGTCCCTGGAAAAACAATGAAGGGTAACGCAGCTTCCCCTGATAACTGTACTTACTAGTTCATGAGGTGTAATTTGAGACCTCTTGCACTGTCTATGGCCAGCACAGTAAATGCTGTTCACCCAACTATGGCACTTATATTCTTTTTATTTATTGTAGCTTTCCATTTATAGTCCAATATCTTTAGTACTTGTTACTTCACTTAGACAATGAAGTGGAATAAAACCATGAGTATGTGGACACTAGTGGTAGATGAGAGCAAATGTTTTGGAGTATTTCTGGGCTGAGGTTGCAGGTGAATGAAATCTGAGTGGTGGTGGTTTCTTAAGTTTGGTCGCCAGAAGAGGGAATTGGCTTGTGTAGCAGGGAGGGCAAGATACATTGTGTATAGAGAAGATGGAAAAGAAAGCTTCAGTGCAGTCTGTTAGGGGTTTATTTCTATGGCATTCTGTTCCAGGTTCTCCTAATATGCATTGAATTTTGACTTGGAGGACCAAAACCAAGAGTTGTCCTTTGGTAACAAGAAGCTTCAGGGTTCTGGCTCCATTTTGAACTTTGTTTTAAATGCTTTTGTGGTTATCTACAGGGCACAGCAACCTACAAATTCTGAGGGCCTTATTAGAATAGTAATAGAAGTATCTTTCACTTGAAATCTGGAGAGAGACAATTATCAGTTGCCATAAAAGTTATTCTGACTCCTCATCTTAATATTAAGTTAATTATTCTCTTCATTATTTGTTGGGTTTTTTCAGCTTCTCAACTTAAGGTAGTTGAGAACTTTTGCAACCTAGAATTTAAAAATATCAACAGTATATTGATACTATATATCAATATACTTGATATATATTGATACTATATATCAATAGTAAATTACATTTTTTAAAAAAAGGCTGAAGGGGGTCTTCCTTGTTGCAATTAATGTAGGAAAATTCTAGCTTTATTATTATTATTCATTATCTTGGAATAATTTGTGAAAGTAGCATGAAACATAACTACAAAACATCTGGGGTTTAAAAAAGATCACGTAACTTTTTAATTCAGCGAGTGAATCTGTTACTTTCAAGATCGTTATTGATTTTACATGAAACAGGAATGTTTTAACTTTTCTGGAACAACTTCCTGAACTAGAATGAATGTCAGCGCTGCAAAACTATATAGTTTGTAGAAAGTTTTGTGTGTGTTTTACTTCAGACAACACAATAATACAGATTTTTAAAGTAATTATGATGTATGGCTCTGAATTATTTGCTATAAATTAGTAGTAATCCCACTTGATGTTTTGTTTGTGGTTTTTGTTGGATTATTTTGTTTCCCCCATTGTCCATTCCCCTTTCCCCCCCACAGTTTCAAGAGTACTTAGGTGTGATATTGTCTGCTTCTTTGTGATCACCAAACTGCAGGAGAGACCAGGGGATTAGAATATTCTTTAGGAACTGGAAGATTTGTAAACTTTGTCTTCTTCCAATAGTTCTTGATGATGTGGGCTTGGCTTCTGAATTTTGTTTGCTGGGATTCAGATGGTCCTTGCTGCTTTTTTTCTGTGGTAGTACGTGGTAGCAAATTGCTCTTAAAATGTATTTTAAAAGGAAACTATACATGATTTTCAAAGCATAATTCTGTATGTGTATCTTCTTACCTAGGAGACAGATCTTCAGTTCTATTAATCCAGCATGATTTTACTAACTTTGACTTCTGTGGTCTTTAAATAGCCAAGTACAGCATGTGTGATGTGTATTCTGCATGTGAGTTTTATGTTCATTCACTCCTCCTTCTCCTCAAAGTGTTCCCTACAGTATCTTCAGTATGACAGAGTTCCCATTATAGTCAATTCTTTGCTTTTTAACTCTTATAATTATTCTTTAAGTAGTGCTCCTTTGAAGTGTGCTTGACAGGAAGATGCAGCCTTCTACTTTTTCCAGTAGATTTTAACCTCCTCTGGGTACATTTCTTAACAACTGAGGGTTTTTTCCATATTTTTCATGTGTATTCACTGCTGGGTCATTCTGTTGTATTTTCTTGCTGAAGACCAGAAGAGACTACAAGTGTATTTCTTGTTAAGCCTAGATGAGGCAAGGCTCTATCACTGCTGACCTTGGTTAGATTAAAATTGGTGAAGCAGAGGTGAAAAGCTCTGTATCCATTGCTATCCTGATTGCCTGTTACTTTTCCAGAGACTCTTGCTTGAGTCTTTTTGATCAGAGTGTAGCTTTATTCAAAAGGGTGTGGGTTTGTTTGTTTTTTTTTTTTCTTTTGCTCGTTATGTTTAGCTCTTCAGTTTTGAAATGGATAGCTTTTGGAGCCTTGTTCTTGGATCAGAGCATCAGCTAAAATATGTATTGTATAAAGCGCAATTAACAATATATAATGTTATGTGATGCTGGAATGGTCTGCATGAATAACATCTCTAAACAATGTATGTAAAGCTTCTTTCCCACTATGTTGGGGTTGTATGATCTATTAAGCGGGTAGATTTCAGCAGTAAGAAAATAAATAGTTGTAATTACTTGCTGAAGAAATACCTGAAAATCTCTCTTCTGTAATCACCGATGTAAGACTACCAGTATGCACCGTATGACGAGAGGCACCATCTGAAAATTTTGCTTTAATTAAAAACAAAATGCTTATTCACAGCTTGGACTAGCAAGGAGAGAGGTTATCACTCATTAAAAGGCGGCCACGTGGTAGCATAACAAAAGGTCAGAAGGGCCTCCAAGTGATAAATTGGTTTGTATTTAGCTGTTGTGGTTCAGACTACTTTAAAGACAGAGTATTTTAAGTTACTTGGCATTCCCTCCTTGCTGGGTTTGTTTAGTGTTTGTTCCTCTACCCATCCACATTTGTAGAAGTGACATAATCAAAAGTAATATATTGAATAATGCTGGGATTTCTCATATTTTTTCAAGTCACTTTGTTCCTTAGCTAATTAAGGCTATGCTGTGCTGCAGAAATGAGCCTCTCATCGGTACTGGGAGCAGAATGTAAGGATGCAGCAGTGCAGGTTATGGTGTGGAGTGGAGGGAGGGCTCTGCTCCATTTCATGCCAGGCTGGCAGGGAGTCTTCTCCAGATAGTGAAAGTTCTTCTGGAGCTGCCACATCCCCCCCTTGGAAAGGCTTTTGGGCAGCTGTCAGGTTTTCTGATTTGCCTGCATCCTTTCTAGACGTCATAAAGGACTTGTTTGTCCAGATGCTTTTTTTTGGCTAAACTACCAAGTTTAGCCAAAAAAAATCTTTATTAAACCAACCAAGTGGTTGGTTTAATAAAGAATATTGTTTCTGCCATACAACAGGTGATTTCCAGATCAGATCTGAGTAGACTGTTTTATTTAGTCAGTGCTTCTAGCGTTCGAGCTTGTAAAGTTTTCAGTGTTGGGAACCTTGAGTCAGTGGGGATTTTCCTTATAAATTTGTGATCTTTAGGGCTAGAGCTTGGTAAAAAGTCTACCCTGCAGTGCTGCTCTCAAGCTTTGTCTTTGTTTTAGGTGCAAGGTGCTATTTCATAAGCATTTCTTTAATTTGCAGTTCTGCTTTTCTATCCCCTGCCACTTGTTTTCCTGCCTCTGTGCCCTCAAGTGTGCTGGAATAACTATTTATGAGACAACAAGGTGAACTGAATCTGAGATTGATCTAGGTTAAAAATAACCCTACAGAAAAGGGAAAGCTGAAGGGACTTTAGTTAACCTGGATTTGGCTTCCTGATCCAGTTCACAGCAGCCACACAAGCAGTTGTACCAGTGCAGGTGGGATATGGCACAGAGAAGAGAGTGGATAGCAGGCACTAAATAGGAGCTGCCTGACCTACTGCTGTTGCCAAAAGGAGAGCTGTGGTTTCAGGCTGTACTGCAAGTATTTTCCTACCATAAGCAGTTTCTCTGCTGTGAGGTAGAAATGCTTCCTGGGAAATGGGAAAGAGAACAAAGTGGCAGTGGAGCACTGAGGAGGTAAGTGAAGTGAGGAATGTGGTGTTAGAGTTGCAAAACTAGAAGATAAAATCACTTTGTTTCCTTTTTCTTTAAAAAAAAAAAAACAACCTTACCTTCCCCTTTAATGGTTGGGAAAGGGTTACACACATTTTATTTCTTTGTGTTGTCCTGGTGTTCAGGAGATCTAGTCATGAGCTAAAACCCCATTTTTTTGTTTTTACAAAACCAACAAAATTTGTTCCCTGAAACCCATGTGTTCTGTTTTGGAAAATAAGGTGAATACTGACAGGAAATGAAAGTGAGACTCTCAGTTTGTGTAGCAGGAGAATTGGTGTACAGCAGGGTGTGCTGTGCAGGGTGTGCTGTGCAGGGAGCTAAAGGGGGGTACTGCCCTGCCGGAAGTGTGGGGATCAGCAGCGGTAAACAGGAGTCTCTTCAGGGCTCCTTTGAGCCTCTCTTTGGCATCTCCCTTGCTGTTTCTTCCACATCTCAGCAGAATCACATCTGCTAAGAGTAAGGTTTCACAAAACAGCTGAGCCCATCTGGTGACTTGCACTGTTGAAAAATCAGGTTTTATTCCTAGACCTTTCTTAGGTCACAATTCAAGTATTTCTTCAATCCATTGTTAAGGTCTTCTATATAGGTAGAAAACAATGCAGGTTTTATCTCTTTGGATTATCCATGATTATTTTTGCACACCAAATCAATTCACTGAGGTGTCAGATGGCAGAAGACAGATTCAAAGGAAGCACTGAAAGCACCATTGGCAATGAAATGGTCAGGTGGCAAGAAAAAGGAGCCTATATTTTTTAACATTGAGCTCTTCAAGACCTCGCCCTGCTAACTTCTTGAAAAAATTATTAGTCCAAATGACCACTTTCTCATTTGTGTTTGTTAATAGAAGAAATTCCTTCAAGACTTCAAGTCTTTGGTGAGAGATGTTAGCACCTAGCAGTTGGACATCTAGAGCTATATGAAAGTAGAGAAAAATAGAGCAAAACATTGCTTGTTTCTCTCTCTACACTTGCCATATGGATCTTTAAGACAGTAGTATTTTAGAAGATTATTTTTTTGTTTAAGTTTTTAATTTTGTGTTTATTTGCTTGTTTTGTTAGTTTGGGGGTTTTTGTTGTTTGGGGGGGGTGTTTTTTGGGTATTTTTTGTTTGTTTTTTCCAATTTTGCTATTCAAAGTACGAAATGTAAAAACGTTTTTATTTCTTCCATTAAATTACTTTCTGCTTTTCCCTGCTCAGAAGGAGAAGGTGTTTGCTGGCTTCTGATAGGATGAGTTCTGGTACATATTCCTTATTATACATGTAGTAAGAATTAGGCTAACTTCTTAGCATTATGCTATGCAGTAAAGGTGTGGAAACACCTTGGTGGGGGTTTTTTGTGTGGGTTTTTAAAGCTGCAGTTTTTGTGACTTCAGAATAAATGACCAGTTTCTCCACATTGGGATGCCATTGTAGTTTTGAGCAATAATTTTGAAGGGTTTAGAAATATTTTTCAGTAAATCAGGGAGGCATATAAATGTGCTCTGCATGTAAGAGTGGATTCTGAGAAAGCAAAGATCTTTTCTATGACATAGCTGATCTTTACCAGAGAAAGCCTGATGAGCATTTTGAGCCAACTCCTCCCCTTAGGAAGGGCAGAGAGGAGCTGTTCTACTCGCACTGACCTTTTCCCTTTGAGAGATACAGTATTTCTGTGATAGACTAACAGTAAAGTAGCAAGGTATCTTACCTGTGTGTCTGTTAAAATGTTGCTAGGTGAGTGAATATGTAAACTGTTTGGTGATTTGTAAATGTAATTGTTAGTTTGTTATTCCTCTGCCTCTTGTTAACTCGTAGCCTTTTCCTAAAATACTGTAATATTTAACCAGAGGACATCAGGAACTTTTTGTTTCTTTTATTTATTCAGGTTAGGTTGCTTTCAGGAAGTACGTACTCATTAACATACTGCACTTGCTGCTAGCACTTGTCTGTAAACCCACAAACATCCACAGCTGCCATGTGGCTCAAGAAATTCAAACAAAGGAAAGTGCACTTTTGGCAAGAAGATGCAAACTTGGAAAATAGAAAAGACTGTTACTTTGCCTGTTCCCAGAATCACTTTGCTTTTCTGTCCCACAAAATTACATAATTAGGGGGGTTTGTAGTCTACTACTACAGCAGTTGCATTGTTATAGTAATTAAGGTTAGTTTTGATTACTATAACATTAGGCAGTTTGAAATTCTTTGTCTTGTAGCAAGCAGCGGTAACAGTTTTATTGTGTATGTAAATTCTGATTGTTAAGCATATGATAACTTAGCCTTACTTTGCACAGGGTGAAATTGTGTTTTAACTACACCAAACTCTATCATTAAGATAAAGTTTTTAATGTAAATTACCTGTATTCAAGCATTCTATTAACTGATCCATAGATTAATGTGGAGGATGGAGGTTTTGATCAGGATTTCTCATTGAAAAACAGGGTAGGTGGTGATAGAGAGGAAGAGCATTATGTAGCTAAAATCATGCCAAGCCCAATTGAAAGAACATGGTATTTTCATCTAACAGGTGTAAGGAAAGGAGATATTTTTGTTAACTGGTTGAGGATTATTTTATTTTGGGCAGTTTAGAAAAATTCAGTTCCTCAGTTGTATGTTTTTTCCTTGTGAAAACTTGTGTGGTGAGAAGCACACCCAGCACTGGAGCTCTGGTTTGGGTACTATGGGTTAAGCATTCTAAAGCAGTAGAGTGCAACAGTGCATGTTCAAGCTGGATTCTCTCCATTGGCTGAAAAATCTACATTGTAGTGGTCTGTGTTTACATGAACTGAACTTCAGAGAGAAATTAGGTACTAGATCTTTTAGCTTAATATAATGGCTTGTATGAATATCAAATTGCAAAACAAGCAAGTTTTGAGATTTAAGTGTACAGCAACTTCATGGGATGTGGAATTGCCTGGAAGATTGAGGGTGTGTAGTGCTTTGTAGTGGTTCTAAGGGTGTTTCCCAGTTCTTTTGCAAATTTTTTCCTTTGAATTTCTTGAGGATGAATGATCAAATGCAAAACTGACACTAAAAAAAAATTAGGCTGCTTTTCACACCAATTGCACTAATATCTAAGAAAGTTCAGTTTCTATCTAAATTTGGTCTATTGTTATGACAGGCTTTCTTCCACAAAGATTGCTCTTTAGATACTACCTATCTCATCATCCAACTGTTTATTTGATATTCAAATGCAGAATTTATTTCATTTGCATATTACCTTAGGTTTTTTTACATTGAACTCCAAGGTGGGACTTTCTTGACCTTTAAATGAATGTGTTCAGAGTTTGGGGCTTTTCAATTTCAATTAACAATTTTCATTTTTTAAGCAATACTTACTACCATGTGTTGGTGATGAACATCAAACACCTTGCATCTCAGGTGAACACTCAGGAAAAGGTTGGCAAGGATGGAATATCAGTGTGAAGAATTACTATGTAATTGCTATGTAAGTGACAGCTTTTATGTAGAATAGCTAGAGGGCATGATCTATAAAGCTGTGTGGCATGGGGGGTGAGGAGTGTCCTACGCTTGCTTTTTTTCTTGCTTTTTTTAAGTAGTTGCATTGTTTCTATTGGCGTTTTCCTTAGGAACAGATACCAATTTATTCCTAATAAAACATTAAAGCTCTCCTTGAGAATGAGAAACTACAGAAAATGAGGCTGGAGACAAACCAGGCAACAGCTGGTAAAAGAAGGAACATGAGTCGAGAAATGTAAAAACGGGGAGCCAAAGGGAGCTCTGAGCAGAGCATGGTTTGGGTCTTGTCCACAAACTCCCATCCCAGAAAAGGGAGATGATGAATGCTGGCCAGAGATGCTCTGCTTGAGGAGGTCAAAATACCGCAGGTGTTGAGACATCCTGAAAAGCTTCTTCCACCTGGTTGCAGCTGGGTCAGAGCAGTAGAGTCTCTGATGGAGAGATCCTGCATCATGTGGAGCCCTAGAGAGGCAATGTATAAATGTAAAGGTGAACCAAGAGCATCTTAATAAGAAGTTTTGGAGAAGCTGAAGTAGAGGTTGCCATTAATCCCCCTTGGGCCATAGCATGCATGTGTTCCACCTTATTCCAGAGGGAACTAGCTCTCAGGACCCCAGGCAGAGCATTATGGATGTGCTCATATTTTGAATGTATTTTTCCTGGCTGGGCTCTGGATTTAGCCCAAAGTACAAGTTGATCCACCTGGCATCGTGCCTCTTCTGATGGTAGGAGATCCTGTCCCCTGCTGTCTAGGCAGGGCAAATGGTGAGAAAGTGAAGTATGGGGGCATAATGGAATTTTCCAAGTTGAGGTGTGAAGATGAACAGGATGCCATGAAGCCTACGGAAATACTGCATGGGGAAGACATTTATCTCATGGGACAGTAATCTTCTGCTGGGGTTACTCTTGCCTCAGTCTTGTAGTTGAATTCAGCTCTTGCCACAGAGGCAGAGAAAACACTCCTTACTACCTTCATGCCAGATGCCCAAAGGTACATTCTGTGGTTTTGTTCTACCAGAGGTGCCAGGTATACTTGGCACATTGTATAATTTCAGCCAGTTCTTGTGGGGTTTTTGGAAGTTGTTGGTTTTTTTGTTTGGATTCAGGGTTTTTTGTTTGATTGGTATTTTTCTTTTTGGTTTTGGTTGGTTGTTTTTTTTTAATGGAAGGTGTCTCTTGAAGCTTGGTACTTTTAGGAGCTAAAATGGTATTAGTTGTTCACCTCAGAAGAGATGGGATTTTTTTGGTGTGGTGGTCTTTGGTTTTTGTTTTGTGTTTTCTGTTTTTAAGCCGATGCTTGAAACTACGCCATTTATTAAAGAAAGACATTTACTAAGTAATTGACAGCAGAAATATAGAACATAATTTTGTCAAATAACTTGTTCTTTTCAACTGTAAGACGGTGTTGTATGATGATTTGGTTGAATTTTCAAATTAGTTATAGTCCCCATTACTTGTCACTGTTACTTTAGAGTGGGTTTTTTCAGGACCTCTTAGAAGCAATTCTCTGCTGGGCAAGAGTCCTCAGAGTAGAACCTGATTTTTGCTGGTATGATATTTTTGAAAAACCCAAACCGTATTTGTCCTATCTCCAGCTTGAGGTTTGAGTTCATAATTATGAACCATTCTTCAACTTGCTGCTTACGGAATACTTACGTGACCAATTTTCTTTGGCAGCAAAGCTGACTTTGAAAATGCCTGCTGCTCTGCTCATAGCTACAATTCACTGGTCCTCCTGTGCTACAGCTGCTCAAGGACTGCTCTTTGTCTCACCACAATGGTTAAGACCCTTGCCCCCACCTGGTGCTGCTGTTTTAACCCTTTATTTCATGGGCCTATCTTAAAACACTGCCCCAACTTGTGTTGGGCTGATACAAAGGAGGGATCCAAAACAAGGGGGAAATGGTGTTGCAAGTGGCTTTTGCCACTGAAGAAAACACACACCTTTCACTGAAGGGAATAAGAAAATGCTACTGTTGCATGGTGTCAATATCACATTTTGGATATGTTAACATAAGATGGTTTTTAATTTGAAGGACTCTATGGAGCCTTCTCTTGATCCAGACATGCTTCTGACTGGCTTTGCAGTGCTATGCATCACCATGCCATTCTCAAGTACTATCTGCAAGAGTTGTCCCATTTTTTGATTACAACTGAGAGCAAAATAGGGTTTGTATCATTTTAGTTCTGTTAAATATCATTACCCTCATGGTCATCAGCACAATTTATTTTGACAAAGTTATCAAAAAGATCACCAGCCTTCCTCTTCATATTTTAATTGCTCCAGAATGTACTCAAGTATTTGTTAGGACAAATAAAACTGGAAGATGACTAAAACATACACACTCCTTTTAGATACAGCATGGGAGTAGGGAGTAGCAGGAGGAAGAAGAGATGTGCAGAACTGTGCAGCAGCACAATGAAAGATCTGAAAAAATCTGATACCAAAGTTAGCCTAAATGGTATGGTAAAGCTAGAGTTGTAAGTATTGGAAATTTAGTATGATCTTTGGCAAGGAAAATGAAGGCATCTCTTGCATTTATCTTTTTTGCAGTTGAACTGAATTCTTGCACTTAGTAGTGAAGAAACTGATTTTCTGCAGGATGTATTTTTCATTTAAAGTAAAAATAAAGTTCATAGCCTTACTGTCCCTTCTTTCAAAAATAACTTGTGGTAGTTCTGCCTTTCTTTGTGTGAAAATAATTCCAAACAGAAAATAGTAGTTGGCTGGTTTTCCACAGTTCTATTCACAACACTATAATTTTCTCCACCAACTAAATTGACTCATTCATTTCCACTAATACATACAAACTTACTTGTTCTGCTGCCAGTCTTGTTGTTAAGAGGACTTGCCCAAGACACAGTGGCTGAGAAAACAGAGCATTCCATGTTCAGTATGGAAAGCACGAAAGTGCAATCCTTTCACATGCGGTCCCTTTGGACTTGGACACAAATTTTTCACCAGGAGAACTGTCAGCCGCTGGAATAATCTCCCCAGGGTAGTGGTGGACTCCCCAAAAACAGGACACTTATGGTTCAGCTGGACAGGGTGCTGGGCCATCTTGTCTAGGGCATGCTTTTGTCAAGAACAGTTGGACCAGATGAGGCTTGAGGTCCCTTCCAGCCTCACCTTCCATGATTCTCTGACATGCTACAGAGAGGCTGAGTAGCAGAGCACACCTTTGAGTTTGGGATTGCTTGATACTTGTGCAGCACAAGAGAGGGGTTTATGCAAAGTGATTGTAAGCTGGGAAGGAGACAATAGATAGGTACATTTTTAAGAAATAAAGCCAGGGTAAGAATTTTGATGCCTCTCAAATGGTGTGAACATGGTTGGATAGTCTCACGAAGGCAAGAGTTATATGAAAAATACTTGATTCCTTGTTGAACGCACATTTAGTAATGTAAAGGAGACATTCAGTGAGGGAAATGCACTTGGGGAAATTTTATGCTTCAGTTGCAAAAGTTGAAATATATTCAGTATATGGGTGTAAGCCACAATGTTGGCAATTTTCTGAGTCAAAGTTATAGTAAACACTGAAAAAGGAAGATGCGAGAAAATTAAGAAATAGTATTATTAGTCCCTATTAAGTATTTGCTAATGATACAGGTACCACCTCTAGTATTATAGCATGATGAGTATTCTTCCTCTTCCAAAATACAAAAGTACATTAGTGTTGTGTGTTTAAAACAGACAAAAAGGAATTGTTGACGTGTCTGTTGATGTTACTACTCTTTGGGACACTTCTCTCCCTGCTGATAAGAGCCCAATGGACCTTTATTGTACTCCAAGGATATGATGAAATACTAGATCTCCCTACTTGTGATTGCATCAAGAACTATTCAATGAAAGGTAGCAGTAAATTTTTTCTGGTGTTCCATCACATGGCAGAGTGTATTCTCTCATGAAAGATTTAACTGCAGATGCTGCTGACATCTGTTATTGTTTCAGAGGTTCTCATTTCTTTGTGTTGTTGAAGGAGGGTTATCTGAATCAAAATTACTTTCATGCTGCAGAAGCATCAGCTTTGCAGTATCCTATGAGACAATATGTAACCACAGCAAAACCAGTATTTTATTTTTATAGATGTACTTACTGGGGTGGTTTCATGGTCCAAACACAGAGTAATTGTTACAGTATTGGATAATTTAGAGGACTGCAATGTGGAGTACTAAAATATTGTGCTTAGCCTCACATCATTGCAGTTTAAAAAGTACTTTCAGCTAATCGTTCTGTTCAAGTACTTCTTCACTGGTGATAGTATTTAGAAGGGATGGCAAAATGTGAACAGTTTTGAAAGATGACCTACAAGCAGGTATAAATCTGGTCCTTGAAATTTTTACAATTTAAGAAGAAAAAATGTAGTCCTAATGGTAGCCTAATACTTTTAGATGCTTTATAAGAAGTATGCATACTTAGTGTATAGATGGAATTCATTTAACTGAAGGAAGAAAAGCTGTGAACAAGGGCAAGAAGAAATTTTCCTACCATCACCACTTAATGATTTTTCAGGTTGGAGGAAGTGAGGAGAAGGATAACAGTTTTATACAACAAATATAATTCTGCTCTAGGCAAGATCATTGTTTGTAAACATTTTATTTTATTTTGACAATGATGATGTTGATGAGAGATACATTAGAATTGAAGTTAGGAAAATGGGAAGAAATGGTGGCTAATATGTCAACAGTTGCATCCTAAAGCATTCATGTGATAATAGTTTAAAATTCTGTAGTATATATGAATATTCTGTGGACGTTGTATGTGACATACTACAGGAAAGCAGGTATCATTTTTCCTTTTACTGGTTAGGGCACAGAAGAGTGGAGATGATGGCCAGCTCTTGTTCCAATCCCATCTTAGTCACAATTTTGATAAAATGGCCAAAATAAGAGGCCTGTTTCAAGACAAGGTTTTATCGTTTTAAAGCAAATTTATTTGGTTCATTTATATAAAAGGAAATAAAGTGTATCTGAAATATTTAAGCTCTTAGAAATTTTTATTTTTCCATTTAAATCTCAGAATATGTGCTATAAATCTCAGAATATTGCTATTCCAAATAGCTTTAATTTTGATCTGAAGATAATGATATGTATGTAAGGGCCCCATAAATAGGCCATAAATCATTTGCAGTCTGTGGTGGTGGTGTGGTAGTAATATTTTGATTTGGAGTGTCTGGTTAAGGGTAGAAAAATTTGGGCATTTATGTTCAAAGTTGATTTTTTAAAATTAAGCCATTAATAGGTAAGGGATCTGCTTTTCTTTTGTTGTTCTATTGGCACATATTAGCATGGTGCAATTAAAATTTTTTTCTTACACCAGTGAATGTTTTAACCTCACTAGTGCATTTTTGTGAAGACTTTAAGAAACTGAAAATCTTTTTAAAGTGAAGTCTTATATTCTGGTCCTCTGTTAGGCAATGCAAGTATAGCATTTTCATTAATTCAAGCTACATGTTGCAGTATTACTTGTTGATTTTTTAGCAAAGAGAATCTAGCTTAGGAACAAATTAATTTATGAGGATCAAGACAGTTTGTCTTAATTCAGTGTTTGTATTGTAGTACATGTAACAACATAAAAGACATATTTTCTGTAGAGCGTTTTCTTCATGTTCTTCTCGTTGAGCAATTTTAATGATAAATACTGTTAGGATTCTCACTAAAAGAAAATACTTTCTTGCCAACGAGTGTTTATACACCATGCATCTGTCTTCTGTTTTGTCTTTTGTCTTCTGAAGTCTGGTATAGAAAGTATTGTGGGCTAGCAAGATCATCATTCTTAGTGAACTTTACCCCTCAAACCCTGCACCTGTTCAGGTAGTAGTTTAAAAAGAGAAAGGATGTGTATGCCTTGTTGAAACAAGGTGCCATGGGGTGTTTTTTAACACCTTGTATTTCAAGAATATATTTTTATTTCATGTTACAGGATAATCAATAAAGTCATTTTAAATAGTAAGCAATGACTATTGTGGTTTAAAAACTATGTATTTTAATATTTTTAACTACGCAATATTAGGTTAATTTTTGGTTTGCTTAGAAGTAAAGGTTACATTGTTTAAGTGTCATTTTTGGTATCTTTCTTTGCTTGGAAAGAGTAGAATTATTCAAACACTTCCTATGCTGTCTGTTCTTATCACATTTGTGATATTATGGGCTGAGTAGATTTCTAGTGAAAATGAGGGCTGGAAATGCAACTTTCCTGTTCTTGGTGAATAAACCAAAAAGTCCACCAAAACTCAAACCAGCCAAAATTGTTTTCAAAATAAAAAACTAGGCAGCTCAGCAGTGGAATACCTCAGGAAGGAGAACCTGTGTATCGTTTGGGGAAGATGAGTGTGTTGTTTCTGAGGGGTGTCAAAGACACAGCAAGAATGCTCCAGAGACAGTTTGAGCAAATAGTAAAAGACGGCCCGTGAAAAACACAGCAAGGCATTTTTTTGACTGAGCATGGCTAAAGAAGCCTTGTTATGGACTTCCCACATTAGTTTCTTTGTATAGGTAGAATTTTTTACATTCTTTATAAATGTTGAATCAGGATAATCTGTAGAGAGCAGCATTTCACTTATTTCTCTTCAAGTGGTAAGTGGATGATGGAAAAAGGTAACCTGCTCAGGTCAAGTAGGTAGCAATGTGCATTTGTGTGAGGAGCATGGGTTTGGTTGTTTTTTTTCTTGACTGGCAGAGCTGTGATGATATGTACTGTCCAAAGGTTCTTTTGCTGTATCACCTGGTTCTTCACCTTCATTTTATGGTTTAGTGTTTCTGTCAATAGGCTGAGATGTGACTTTTCAGGTGATATGTAATTTTCCTTTCCTGGGCAATTAAAAATCAGTATATGCTTTCTCTGTAGAAACAGCTTCTCAGAGTTTGCAATCACACACCACCAGAGATAAAACATGCCACTTTGTTTTGCAAAACTGATGCTCTCCTGCTGCTAAGAAAGTTTGTAATTCTTGTGTAAATTTATAAGCTTTAAAAGAACTCTAGTGAAGCTATTCCAGTTCTGTCAGGCCTTTATTGTCCATAATGAAGAGTCTTCTTAAAATGAATTTTTATGGTTATATAGCTCTTATAACAATTGAAGGATTGCTCAGGCAAATTAAAATCAGTCTCATGATGGGGAGAGGAAGGGTTTTATTAAGGAATTGAACTTATTTCCCTCATTTCTATGTAGACTTCTTATGAGTCCTATTAAACTTCTTTCAGATGTAATTAACACATGCACAGCCCCTCCCTGTTTTCTCATTACACCTTTTTCCCAAGCTGTCTTTCTACATAGATCTGTTTCAGACAGATTTATTTTGTCTCCATTATGGTTTTGTTCAAATTGGAGTTTTTACAATAGTGCATGCGCACAATGCTTTAAATTATTTTCTGTTGAAGTTCTTTATGAAAGTTATTTGATTTGTTATTGAAAGTTAAGCAATGCAGTGGGTAGAGAATAAAATAAAGCCTCATTTCCGTCCCTGCTTGTTTTCTTCCTGTTCTAATAGTTTTTATTTCTTCTTTGTGAAATAGGCACCCAAATACCATTTCATCATTATGGAGATAAAAAAGCAGCAGTACCTACAGCTGAAAATCATATGGTTTAAATATCTTGTCACAGAACAAGGATAGTGTCTTCTCTTCAAGTATGGTATTTAGTAGCCTTTGGCAGCAGCTCGTCCTAATGCTGCTAAAGGCTACTTCATCCTGCTTCCAGAGTTTTGTAGATCTTTCCAAAGGAGCTCAGCCGATGCATTTCCTTCACTGCCTGATCCTGAACGAGTGCCAGGATAATTCCATACATTGTTCTGCAGGAAGTACCAGTCTGTGGAAAAACGAATACGTGTCTCTATCTGTTGTTACAAAGAATGTGTAAACAAAGGCCATGCAGAGGTTATTAAAAGAATACTAATTCTGACGTTTTTAATGACTTTGAATGGCAAAATGTGAAATACAAATAGTCTTTAAAACATAGTTTTCTGTTTGAATTAAGTTATGTAGCCAAGTACTTGTTTATACAGTTTGATTTGTAAATGTCTTCCTATGAAAAGACAGTAAATTTTACTCATCAGTTATTGTCTTTACGTAAATATTCATAATTAGTATGACAATAGGTTGATAGCCATTTAGTTGACTTTATCCAGTGTCACTTGAATTCCTGGTTATTATTTTTAGAACGTACAGTAATGCTAAGAGGTAATACAGTAACTTTTTCAGTTACATACTTTGTAGCTTGCATATTTTTATGTTCAAGTTGAAGGAATTGATGAAAAATTCTGAGCAGAAATCAATTTGTATAAATATTGTATCAAGTTTAAGAAAGACAGTTTGGGATCATAAGAAGGGAATAAGTACTGTCATAAACCTTTGCTCTCTGGAACTCTTAGGGAGTTCTTTTTTCTAAGCTCAGAAGTACTCCTAACACCCATCAGTGTTTTGTACTGATAACAGAAAGGTGTCATGCTCTGGTATCACGGTATGAAAATTGTTTGTAGATACTGTTCAGCTCTTATCCGAGGTCAAACTGCAGTATTTGTTGACCTTCCTACTTAGGCTTGATGCACTGAAAATCTGGGCTGTTAAACTTGGGAATCATATGATTGTCTAAATCCTTACTTCTCATTCGCAATGTTCCAGAAAAACAAAGCAGAGGCAATGCAATCAGGCTTAACAGTCCTATTGCTTTTAACCATTTCTGAATTTCTGTTAGGGAAAGTGTAGCTTTTGGGACAATTATTAGCTTTTAAAATTAGTTGGCACTATTAAGCACCTTTCATCTGTAAACTGGCAAATAACTGCAAATATTTTTTTAACAATTAACTCTTTAGAAGACTTAGGCATACAGCAATACAGTGAAGTGTCTTCTTATTATTACCCTAGGCTTGTAGTAACACTTCTAGTAACTTAAAAGAACGTGTATCTTCATTTTTGCCAGTCATACATTTAAATTGGCAGTCTGTTATAGAGAGAAAACTATACCTTATTTTATGGCAATTAGTATATCAATTTACTTCACGTTCTCAAAGTGCTTATTAATTTTAGCTCAAAATAGATCAAATGTACCACATGTGACTGCTGTATCATAATACTACATTTCTATTTTTAAACCTAAATGGACTCTGGGAAAGTACTTTGCAAACTTTTGGCTTCTATTGCAGAGCAGGTTTCCCATGTGTTCCTGGGTAAAGTGCCTCCTAACGGGGTCCTGGAGTATCCATTCATCTTTCTGGCTGTGTTTCAAACCTTTATGTTCATTAATTAAAAAAACCCTGAAATAAAGTCAGGTGAATTGTGTAAATTTTTCAAAATGAGGAAGCTGGAGAAACTTCATCTTCTTCATTTCAGTCCTGAAAATGCTCAGATACTGCAAAGGAAAATGAAATTTATGCTGGAAGTCATGAGCTCAGAATCATATTTATGGTATTTTGTTTTGAAAATGTTTTCTTTGTGAACTTACATTCAACACCAAAGAAAAAATGTTTGTTCCCCTGTAAGTGGCAGGTTTTTCAAAGTTTATTAATCTCTTATTAAAAACAAGTCTCGTATTAAAAATGTGAACTATTGGGAAGCAAACAGTCTTTACCTCTCTTTACCTGCAGTGATGGAGTCATGGCTCAAAAGTTATGTATAGATAATTATTTTGCAATGACGAGCTGGGATCTCTTTATCCCCACTGCACGTGGTCCGAGTTAAATGTGAGGACTTTCCTATCAGCCTCTCCTCACCAAATCATCACTGTCATGAAATGGATAAAGAGACAGTCGTCAAGGCAATAAAGAATTTTAGTTATTTCTGGATTGAAGGCAGCTGTAAAATGCAACAGATGAGTCTTAGGAGAGCAGGTAAAATGTTACTAAACTGTTGGTTTCATGGCTCTGTCAGAGCATGCAGTGGTGTCATACACTGGTTGTAGTTGAGCTTTTGAGCATAAATGTGTATAATTGCTGCTTGTAGTAATTCAGTCTGACAGTTGGAAAGGCAAAAATACCAATGACAATCATCACCATAGATACCAGTATTTCACAACACATCATAAAGGAATATTATTTTTGCAGTTTGAGCTGCATGATAATTTGGGGTCCTTAGGTGACAAACACTGACAAATGAAATCCACTTTGGATAAACTTTGGATGTTTTGATTGCTTAGCCTGTGAGTCAAGGAGCAGAAGTGCTTTTCTGAAGTTGCTTTTCATGGTGCAGTCTTGGCTCTGGCTGAAGAGATAGCACCCCAAAGTCAGATGGTTTTTTTTTAAAAAAAATTCATATCAAGACATCAGCATAATAATGAGGCTGCAGCCACTACATTTTACAGCTTAAATGTCTCAATCAGTATCTGTAGCAACATCAAATAAAAATTAAGGCTAGCAAAACAAGATCTAGCAAGCATAAGTGAGGAGTTCATTTTCTTAGCATGCCCAAAGTGTATCTGTAGTTTGGTATTCATTTCCTGAGTCAGTTATAGCCAAGTCATAAGTTACTAAAATACTGAAGAATATTAAACAAGTGGGTGTTTCATCTTTCCTTTATGCCCAGTTGGCAGTTAGTAACTAAAATTAAGCTTTCATTTCAGTTTGAGAACTGAAAAGAGTTGAGATAATAAGATTGTGTTAAATCAGGTTTTGACCTTTGACCTTCTAAAATTAATGTCTAAAACAGAATTAAGGGTGAAGTTGTATAGAGACATAGAGTATTGTCCTTTAAATTTAAATGGCTGAAAAATTGGGGCAGGAAGGGGTTAGGCTATTTTCTTCTCCATGTACAGTGATAGGCCAGACCTTTTTATCTAGAAAAAAATTTGCCTACGCCACAGTCTTGGAGGCTTGCGTTGTACAACATTTTTGATAACATGAGAGACTAAAATTCTTCTAATTGTTTGAGACTACTGGTGAAGATGCCTTTTCTTGCTCTTTAACTTACCCTCAAGCTCAGGTTTTGCCTTCACTCACCATAGTGCTTTCAGATCAGAGCCCTCACTCAGTCCTTCCTTAGCTCCTTGTTTCAGTTTTACCTCTGCCTTGTTCCAGCTCCCTAATGTCCCTAATGCATCAGTTCTTAATTCTTTGCCTGTTAGCCCTTCCTCTGCTTTTTTTTTTTTTTTTCCTCCCCCCAGTTCTGTTGCGAAATTCTAATTTTTGACCAAGTGTTGGTGACATTCTGGTATATTCTAATATTGCTATGTTCCCTATGCTTGTGTCATAGTTGTTCCTGAAGTGGACACTTACTGGGAGAGAAAAAAGTATTTTAACTTTAAGCTGTGTTTTAATGGCTCACGAATTACTTGTAAACAAAGAAGTAAGCCTAATTTCCTTTATCTTTAATATTTTGACCTGTTTTAGCAATAATTTAAGTTGCTGGTGTAAATAAGTCTTGAAAAGATCTATTTCACTCAATATGTTTTCTTAGGAGGCCTTAATTTGGGGTTTATTTGATTTAGGAATAAATCAGACTTTATTAAATGTGTCTTTTTTATGTGTATTTATAATTATCTTAATTTTTAATATGTCAGCCAATTTATGTTGTTTACTGTCAAAAATGTGATGTTAATCCATCTTCTTGTCTGATGCAAAAAAAAAAAAGTTAGCAACAATGTTTGAACTTGAGGATGTTAATTTAAGCAGGAAACATCAAAATAAGTCTTATTTTTAATTTAAACAATAAGCAGTCAATTTTATTTGAATTTTTTTCCATCCGTATGGCTGAGTTTTCTGTTGAATTTCAGGCCACCAATTATTTTTAGACTACATAAATTAATGAGAACAGATGGGATGTATGATTAGAAATTTTGGCATATTGAGCAGTCAGGCTGAACTGAAAAATACTTGAATGTATAATATGTGGAACAAAATTATATCAAAGAGGTATTTGCAAAACCAGAGGTGCAAAAGAATTCTGTGAAGAAAGGCAGAGAGAACACCTGAGCTCAGCCTCCACAGCCCACTGCAGAGGACATAGGTGGCCTCTTGTCTTGCAGGTGGCTGTGTCCGGTCGTGTGATTGGTAATTGTGTCTCTGCATGTGTGTTCACTCCTCTAAGGGAGTGATTTCCACAAAAACTCTCCAAATGAGAGTAAGGAAGGGAAAAGTTTTTCAAAATACTGTGTAATATATATATTCATGTAATGATGTTCATATATGTGTTCAGAATTAAAATATTTACCTAGAGACATGAATTGTGTTTTTCAATAGTATCAAGAAGAACTGTTTTTTGTCAAAAAGGAGAAGACTTAAAGGTTCATGCTGAGTTTGCTGCCCTGCTATTTTCATACTTATTCTAGGTGACTGCAAGCATTTTGTTATCAGGGTTGTTAGTTATGGTTTTGTTTGCAGTTCTTCTGAAAGTATGCTTTTCTTATCTATATTCCTTGAGCTGGTTGCTTTAAGTAGAACAAAATTTGTACCCAGAATATTAGCCTTTCTTTCCTGTTTCTTAGAGTGAGTATATATGTACCCATTTTTCCTTAGAGCAAGGAAGGAAGATAAACTTGGTGTTTCAACATGAATGGCAATGAAGCTGCAAGTTTTCCATCAATGCATTAATGGATTGTTAGCCTTGCACAACTTCACAGAAAAATCATGTATCAGCCGTGTTTTCAAAAATTGCAATAATACTTTGCCTTATTTGGCTGATAAATTAAGGTGATATTTTCTTCTGAAAGTGTCAACTTTACAGAGATAGTGGAATGTAAGTGTCATATGTTACCTAATAATAATATGTAAGCACTCATTTTCACTTCAGATAAGTATTCATTTAGGCTTTTATTTCTTGTAGTTTAAGTACTGGGCTTTTTTTATTGTATTAGAAAGGTGAGGAGAGGGCTCAGCTACTGCAATTACTAAGTTCATTATTTGATACTTCACTTAAATGGGATGCCATGTGTTTCCTTCCACCCACCTTCCCTAGAGTGGAAGAAGGTGGATCTTATAGTGGAAATAAGTTTAGAAAAAATGCCCAATGTAGTGCAACTGTTACCTCATTTTGGCAGTTGGCAGTTTTCTTGGGTAGATTTTAACTTGAGAGGAATTGGAAGAAAACCAGAACCTTCCCACATGCCATGTGACTCCCAGAAATAACAATTCTGTATTGAGCTTGTTAGGAAGAGCTATGAGCATCTGAGACTGGCTCACAGTGAAACATGTTTGTTCTTCCAGGAGGAAGAAATGAAGCCTCTGGCTAGTTACAAACTTTTAAGCATTTTTTTTTTCTCAATATGGTTCAAGTGAATTAAGATAAAAACTCCAAGAGTTGTCTTCCAGCTCTGCTACATTAGAGAGATTTTTATTTTCCAGAAATAAGAAGGACCTGTACAATGCTATCATATGATAGACTTCACCCATTCAAAATAGGAATATTCAAAACATTTTCTTTATTTTGGAGGATGGCCTATCCTATGATGTGACCACTGCCAGATGAAGGATAGCATTCCCAGTTATTAGCAGGAAGGCCCTACATGGTGAAGCCTGTTTGGCAAATGATCTGCTCTCCCTGTGTGCAGTCTGCAGTGGAGGTGTGCTCTGAAACACATGGTGGTACAAAAGGGTGACAGTATCCTGGTTCAGGAGGGTATGGGGTTGATTGTCACTGCCTTGAGAAGATGCTTTTGGTAGCAATTCACAGTATGAAATACAGTGATTTTAAGAATGCATTTTTAATTACTCTTTGCTCTTATTTCTCTTTAGAGAAAATTAAAGGTAAATACAATTGCAACTAATGGATGTTCTTGTATCTAATTAAAAAGTAACTTCAAGATGATTTACCTGTCAGTTAAAAGTTTATATTACACCTAATTTTAAATTATTTCTTTATTTGATTTAAATACTGTTACTGTGGAATAGTTTATTCTTTGCAAAATCTAATGGAGTGAGCTCTATTACAAGTAGCTAGCATAACAAAGAATCTGTTTCTTAGAAAATATTTGCTTTTTAAACAAAGTGCAGAATGGTTAAACTTTTCAGAATAAAAATGTTATGTGTTATCAAGCACTCATTTTGCTGTAAAAATAAGAAAAAATGTTACATTCAGCACAGCTTGTAACTCATTCTCTGTAAGTTCTGCTGAAGGAATCACTAGTTTATTTCGATCTTTTTTAAAAAATCTTTGATCATGCTGCTTTGAATGGGAAAATACAATTGAAAGTTTGAGGATACAGTATTAAGGAATTATATCTTTGCTGACATTCATATTGCATGTGGAGCTGGCATACCATGTGAATTGTTTGACTTTGTTCGGAGAATTACAAAGATTTGTGTATTTTATCCACAAAGAAGAAGAAAAGAAACATTATGCATTTAATCTTGTAGTTCTTCTTTCCTGATAAGTGCTTTCTGCTTTCCTGTGCTTTTAAACAAACATAAATCCAAATTAAATATACTTGTAGTCATATATTTATCTCATTCTTTGTAAATGGAAGAGTGAAAGTTACCTTTTGATCATTCTGTCTGTCCAAGCTTTAGTTGTTTTGGCATTTGTTCTGAAGTAAAACTTGGGAATGTCACAAGGTTAGGTGGACCGAGAAGCAAAGTGCCTGTTGCTTACTGGTAAACACATTTCATAAATAGCCAAAGGCAAATGTTGAATTTTACAATTTTTTCTTTTAACTTGGTAAATTATTTCTGTTATATCCAAATGTAAATATTGTTTAAGAATATATTCAAATAGTAAAAAATTCACCTTATGTGAAATAAACTCGATATAAATTAGAATTTTTAAATTAAAAATCATCACAAATAGGGGAGAAAAGTACGATCTGCAAACTTTGTTGCTGTCTCACTAAGAAAAATAGCCAGTAATTAGAAGGTTGGTGTGTGAATTATTTCCCCTCTAAAAAATCTGAGATATTCAGTTGTGTTTATACAACACATTACAGATGAATGACTGAGTACTTCTAAAATTTTCTGTTCAGTATTATAGTTTTTGTACCTCATGCTTTGTTTGATCTTAAACCAGCAGATGGCATTTGTTACTCCATTTAAGTGCAGTCTAACATATATTTTGTAAACACAGTGTAATTAAGTTCAGTATATAGAGAAATCTTGTTTTCTGAGCTTTGCTTCTGATTCCTCTGCACTTGTGCAAGTTCCTGTAGTTGAGATTCCACTTAGTTAGCACAAGGTGAGCTGTGCAAACTCTGAAATGCCCTCTTCCACATTTTGCAGCCTCTTGTCCTGTGGCCAGCAGCATCCTCTCTACTTTTCAGGGCTTAATGCCTGTCTTCCAGTCTAGCTGCTGTGAGGGACAGTGAGTGCTCCACTTTTCCTCTGTTTTGTGGGGTATCCGAAGCTGAGCAGGCTGGAAGGAGTGGAGGGACCAGGGCCCTCACGGGCAGCCTGTAGTCTGGTGAGGCACTGTGGGGCTGAGTGGTGAGCACATCTCTGCAGCACATGGCCAAATGTTTTGTACTTCAGACTGCATTTTATGAAAGCCACTACTGTATTCTAATTTGCTCTCTGTATTCCTTCAGTCTATGAAAAAGCACTATCCCTTCCAAAGGAGTTACTTTGGGTTTGCTTTCTTTATTTGTATATTTTTCTAATTGAACCTAGATGTCATATAATCAAGGAACACTCCAGTTTTGGTGAAAAAGTAAGGTATGAATTTAAAATACTTAGCTCAAGGTGGAGTCATATGGTTTGAGTTATTTTTTCCCCTGGGAAGTGTGCTGGTGATTTAAAATGCAGATTGGCTTACTGAAAGTGTTACTAAAATGTCTCTGGTTAATCTAGTATTTAGCATTCTGGTCTTTTACTGTGCAGTATAAATCTGATAGTGAAACATAGCTACTAATGTGAATTATTTTTGCCTATGAGACTTCAGTTTAGGTGAGCATTTTACTGTTGTCCTTTCTCTTACTTCCTCCCATTATCCTGTGTCAAAAATTCTCTCTCAGGGTTAATAATAATTTGTTGTGTGCAGCGCTCTGATTCAGGACACATAATGCTTCTTGTGTCCTAGGAAGGGGTTTTCAAACATAAGTGTGCCTCATATGGGGCAGTTCCGTACAAGTTCCTTTAGCTAAGTAGCTAAACCAATTAAAGATAGACCAAACTGTAGATTTTGGAAAAAGCAGGGCTCCTCTACCCAAATCTTCCTGTAGCCAAATCCTCTCCACAGCAGCTTAACACCTGCAGGAGCCTTTACGGTTCCTGTGAGAGTCAGATCTTCGGCATGCTTGTTCTGATGGAGAATGGCCAGAATGGAAGCAGGGAGCTTCTTGAGCCCGGTCAGATACTGAGCAAAATGTCTGCATGGTTCTTCTAATTCAAGAACTTCATCTTACTCATTTTGGATCAATAACCCATTAATGCTCAATATTAATCAACAGTAGTAATTAGTTCGATGTAAATTAAATGGTTCAAAACCTTTATTTGCTGTTAGGTTTTTCAGAGAGGCAGAGCAACTGAGTTCATGCTAAATTGCTTACAACTTAACCTTGGATTTTAATTTTTAAAGTCCATACACTTACATGTTTTTTCTAGACCTCATTGGTTCAAAAGCAAAACCAACTTACTCCTGGCAGACTACTATTTTGTATAAATGTAACAAAGATCAGTTATATAGGTGCTTTCTCTTTTGCTGCAAAGTAACAAGGTTTGTATGAAACTTCTGAATGGCTGTCAAGCTGTCATGAATTGTGCTAGCAAGTAACTACAGAGGGTTGTTTGAGCAGTGTGATTTGGAAAGGGCATGGACATCAAGCAGATTTCACCAGTACTTTCAGATCTCTTGTACTTATGTGAAAGCAGCTGTTTCAAAGATGGTTCCTGGCTAACCTTTTTTTATTATGGAGCAATTGTGTAATTTTTATTCACATTCTGGTAGCGTCAGTTTTGGAGTCTGAACTGTTACATTAGCAATCATCAGTGAGCACAGCATCTTGAAGGAGGCTGTGAGACAAGCATGGAGCAAGGTGATGTCTTACAAGAGAAATCCAGTTTTCTTTTGCAGATTGGACAGGGGTTTTTTTTAAGATTTGGCTTTTGTACTGAGAGAGTTCTCTGGCCACTTCTTGTCAGCGCTGGATTTGGGACTGTGACTACAAGGTATTTGATTTCAAAAAGACCACATAATGTGTTGGTAGAAGTGAGGAAACTTGTTTTGCTGTCATGGTATGTGTCCACAGAAAGTCTCAACATCTTAGATGATGAATTTGTCAAATTTTGAAAAGAAAACTGATGGGAAGGGTAAGAACTTACAGCTTACATATGAAAAATCAGATGCTGAATTTGACATTTTTCTTTTGTTTTTTTTCCTCCAAGTTCACATTTATTTTTTTATTCATTTTTTATCATCGTGGTTAACAGGTAAATGATGCTATTTGACCATGTGAACTTAAATGAATGCTTCCTGATGAGAGCTGAAGGTATTAAATGTGTGCTGCAGTTGAACTGGTGTACAGTAGATGCCAGTAGAGACCCACTGAATCAAAATAGAAATATGACCAGTGTTTCCATAGCAACAACTTCCTCCTGGCAGTCCTATTTATAGCAGTGCTGCAGTCCCAGCCTCAGTGCAGCTCTCGGAGGGACTCTCTAGGAAGGGTTAACCTTGTTAGAAAAAATGTAGGCATAGAGGCACACTAAAACGGTCTGGGTTTGCTTTCTTGTGTTTTATTAAACAATGAAGTTACTGATTGTGTTTATTTTCTTTATGTACGTTTTGAAAAATCTTTGTTTCAAAATGGAGAGCCATTAAAGCTGTAAGCTGTGAGCAAATACTGCTCCTCCTTCCGTGTGTTTAAGAAGAAATGCAGCCCAGTGGAATAGTGCTGGATGTACAGTGGAAATCAAAACACATCTGCTTTTTCAAGAGCCTTTTTCTGTCTTTCTTTCTACCCATAATTCCTTCTGAAATATGCATGCCTGGCAAGACTCAAAATGGATTGTGTTCAATTACATAATTTGGGATGAAAATGTAGGGGGATTTTTAAGTTACAAAAGGGCTATCTGTATACTTTGTTTTATGTCCTTTTTTCTCAAGGTTTATATAACAGCTAGAAAAATACCACACATTGCCTAAGGCTTATAGTACGTACACTAGGTTTTTTGGTATATATAGTGTGAAAAATTTGAGAGTCATTAAATGCTTATAAACTTTTGTATTTACTAAGTCAAAATTAGACACTTAAATTGTTTTCTTTTTATGAAATGTGTTAGCTGCATCTTTCAACTTACAAATACTATATTGGTCAATAAAAAACCAGCAAAATTTGGCAAGATCCCCAATCTCTTAAAAATGGAGGATCCCTCACTAACACTTTATATCAAGTAATTGCTCATTCCTTTTGTAATAAATAATAAATGCTGAAGTTGGATTTTCATCTTTCATTCTTGAAATAACTGATGCATAAAGGAGAAAATGTGTTTCTTCAAGTCATCAATTTTTAAAGCAAATAAGTAAACTTTCTTTAACCTCTAGGGGAAAAAAGTTTTTTATTAGTCGTTTCTAAGGTTTGCTTAAGTTATTTTTTCCATTGATTACAAAAAAAAATAAATATGCAGAAAATGTTGCAGTATGTCTCATTAATACAGATAGAGGCCTCCTGTGAAAAAAATAAATATTTCAATTTAAAACAATATGCTCAATATTTCAAATAAGATAGAAAATCATATTTTTATTTAGAGAAATAGAATGTGAAACCATGTGAATGTTTGAAGATTTGGAATTAAAACCTAAATTTCATTTAGCTAAGGTGATCTGAAATTTGTTCTGTTATTGTAAACCCATTTTTCTAGGTCCTGTCAAGGAATAGATTTAATTGTCTTAAAAAAACTCTTGTTCAAATTGCAAGATTCCCAGGGTTAACCTTCATTAAACACTAGAGAATGGTGTTATTTGTACAGTCCTGCTTCGCCTGAATATAGAAGAATGCACACATTATCCTTTAAAAATATTTTAAACGATTTCCAAGTAAAGTTACAACACATGGTAACATGCTGTTTCTCAACCATCTGGGTCTTTTGAGGAGAGAAGTGTTCTCTCTTTCTTAATCCTTCATTTTTAAGGCTTGACTGGTAGGGTAGAGTTTCTTCTGAGAAACTGAGAAATATTGTTTTAGCAGAGATTATTAAAAATAAATTGTCCATGTAGCTACCTGGTAGATTCTTTTTCAGCAAGGAGCTGGAAGATACGTGGCTGAGTTATAGTGCTGTGTGTTGTAACATGCTACAGGGCATCAGCCCCTGGAAATCTGCCCAAGGTTGTAGGTTTGAAAAGTATAAATTACTTTGCCTGTATCAGCTTAGAGGACTGCTGTGTTAGCCCTTGTCCTTGGCTATCGTCATGATGTTGCTTTTTATAAAATTGTGGAGAGTTTTTACTGAAATACTCTTTATCAAAATACCGGAATTTTCACATGCAATGTTCAAATTCAGAGTTGAATGTCTTACCACTCTGAGTTTTTGAATGTGTTTTAAAATTTTGCCAAGATTTGGTGGTTGGAAGATAGCAAAAATAAAATTTCTGTCTAAAGGAAATTAACATTTCAGTGTTGACTTTGACTGAAAGAAATTGGAACTTCATTATCTCTTACAGAACAGAAATTTCAAATTTTCTTGCATTCTGTCTTTCCTGTATAGCATATAATTTACATGATGTAATAATTAATTGGAAGATCAGTGTGTCATTAAGATGAAAGATTAAGTAAAAGGCAATAGGAAGTTCTCTCTTTAAAAATCATGGACTTCATTTGAAGACATCAAAAGCCATCTGAGATGTGGGTTTATATGGTATTTTTGTATTGTCATTGGGCAATGCCAAGAGTTTCCTAGATTAGGAAAGTGTATTACTATCTGTGAAAATGTGACCAGCACTTTCTTTGCATGTTTTCTGTGTGCAGAACTTCTGTAACTATGTACACTGGCAGTAGTTAATAAAATTTTGGCAAATTCAGGCTTTCTCTTAGGATTTCTTCTAAGAATTCCTTTTTGATAACGTTTTCACTTAAACCACTTACTTCTGTGATGTCAGAGTATGAGTATTTATGTTTCTCATTTTTGACCCCTGTTGAAGTGTCGGGGTTAGACATTTGGGTGCATTAAAAACTCTGAATTTTGGTGGGCAGAGTTGCTCTGTGGCAGTTTCCACATCTCTCAGTGGATTCGACATGGCCATACAGACAGGGCAGACTGTAACTTATGTAATGTGAATTTTGTAAATTACTGTCTTTCAGATCAGGGAAACAAAATGATTTAGTTGAAGACCTGTGTGAAAGATAAGACAACAGTAGTGTAAAGGCTCAGAACCATGGGGGAGCAGAGAGACAAGATAAGCACACCATCATACCAGGTAGTTTTGCTCACTGGAGAAAACAGCTAAGGTTAGAGAATAAGACTCTTGGAAAGATTCCCTCAGTGCCCAAAGACTCACAGTGATCTACAGGGGGAGCACATCTGTACAATTCCAGAGAGGCTCTTCAGCTCCAGAAAGATCACCATGCAGGGAATAAGCATCTTGATGTTGTCTTAAATATTTTTTATATTGTTGTGTGGAAGGTGCGTGGCCTTACTCTGTTTTAAAGTGTTTGGTTGTTTATGGCATGTCATGTATCCCCTCTGCCTATTTGTGACCCCTGGTAAGGCAAACACATCCTCATGATCTTCACTACCTCTTGTTTCTGGCAGCAGAGCCTTGAACCAATGGGATGTTGTAGATGTCATAATTGGTCTTGGAACAGAGCAGGTGAAAGGCTGGAAGGCATGAGGCAGCATCCAAGGAAGGTTACAGCACCAGAGCCTGATGGAAGAGCAGCCTGGTCACCATTGAGACAGCTGATGCTCACTCAAATAACCAGATGGCTGTGCAGAATGTAGGCATTTAGACAGTTGGTTCAAAATTTTGAACAGGGCTGGAGAAGGAAGTTACATTTCCAGAGTATCTGGGGCCTGCAAGCACAGGGCATTCCTGGGCTTTGTGTAGAGTCTAGAAATGTAATGGGTTGTGTTGGCTGAGGCCAATCACAAATGCAGCAGTGCCCATGAGGAAGAATGTAGCCTAATTTGTAAAATCTGTCTGTTGGCATTTTTATTATTTTATCATTGTCATGGGCAGTTTGTCAGCATGAGGGTTTTTTTCTGAGGCACAGGGCTGTTATTAAATGGTTATATAATGTCCAAGGGTGGGTATCTGCTGACATTTGAAAACTATGCAGTGAGAAGTATGGTGGTGAAAAATGAGAGGTATGTCTTTAATACGTGTTGACTGTAAGACAGGAGACGGATTGTGAAAAAGATATTTCAGTCTTTCTTAAGAGTAGCCTAAAGTTTTAAGACGCCACATTGTAGATGTGCAGAAATGTGTGTTTCCATTTTCACAAAAACAAATATTTAGTATTACCCATTGTAAGCATGCAAAATTACATCATTTGCAAATAATTGTAATGTTAAATACAGCTTTCAGTTTATCTTACATTTTGTGCCATTAAAAGTTACACTTTCTAGACTTACTCCACAGTTGAAAATACAAGAATTTCTTGTGAAAGAATGAAATCTTATCAACAAAAAGTTAAATGCGTTCGGTTCATTTGAGGAGTAAGTAGAACGCTGTTTGAAAAAGTACAATGGTGTGTTTAAATGTGCAATAGAATTCAACTTCTTCAATGATTTTATCCACAAAGAAGGAAAATAATGTGGGGTTTTTTTCCTCCAGTAATAAAATAAGTTTATTCAGTAATGTTTGCAAGTAACTTCCTTGCTTAGGAAGTTCATTAGTTGAAAGCATGAGATTACTAATGATTTGATTCCAACTGGTTATGTTTGCTGTGATGATGTAGGACTCCATCTTAATAACAGGGGAGGAACTGCAGAACAGTTACTTTTCTTTTTTTTCACATGTGGTTGTGGTAAATTAAAAAAATACCTGTCTCCTTTCTGATCTTTACTTCTGAACAGGTTGTTTGTAATACTCTAACATAAAATGTATACCTAAATATGAAGTGTAATGCATTAAAAAACTATGAGAACGCATACTAGAGAAATTATTGCTCTTTTTTTAAAAAACAGAGCACTTTTCAATTCATATGAGAAGAGACTTTCTGCTATATAAACCAGTACATGATAGAGCTTTCCTTAACAGGAAGTAGAAGAGAGTCGTGGTTAGCAAACACTGCAGGCAGGAAGCTCGGCACATGCATAGCTCTTAGTGGCGCTGGGTTGACCAGCTCCCTTTAGATGTTTTCTCTTTTGCTTTTGTGAGAGTCACTGGCGTGTGTAGATGGCAGGGCACAAGGAGGTCCCTTGTAACCAGGGCACGGGGACAGCCACGGCGCTGCAGAGACTGGAAGGGTTCGCTAATCGCCTCTTCCATAGGCACTCCAAGAATGGTGCGCATGAGCAGAGAGCGGCTCTGGAAAATGAGAGCCAACAGTGCTCTGAGTACACTGTCCAGTGGGATGAATCAAGTAAGTGTGGGGAGGGGTTTGTTTCTTTTATAGGTATTTGCTCTTCAGTTTGTCTCGTGAGTGTGGTACATCCTGGGGCAATTTTATGATTCATTACCTAAAGGTATTAATGGTGAGAAGAGCATATTGCATCAGGCAGGGGGAGATGGGGGCTGGTTCATGGACCGATGGCTGGCAGGAGAATTTATCCTGCATTCCTTCTTTACTTTCAAAGCACAGTTGACTTGTGCCCCCACCCCAGTTCTTACTTCTAAATTACTTATTTCATTTTCAAATTAAATCAGTGAGTTCAGCAGAAATAGAAGACCTTAACTAAAGACTAAAATGTTTAAACTTCAAAATAGGCAGACATTGCTGCCCAGATTAAAATTCTAATTAAAGGGATTTTCATCATTTATAGTTTTATTTTAAGGGATAAACACATCAAAATGCTCTATGTAGTGGTAAACAATATAAAATTGTGTTTGATTTTAACTATTACATATTAACTTAGTGTGGGAATGCTGATTAGCTTTAATTTCTTAATTAGTGAACAGTTTACAGTATTATTTGTATGAATTAAGTTTTCATAGTTGTATTTTGAGTAATAAAAGAGATTTCAAAAAAATCACAATCTAAATAAATTGACATTTGATTTTCTTTTTAATTTAAAAGCTGTATAGTATTTTGCATAGCAATTCTTTTCTCTGGTTAAATACTCATTTTAAAATGTTACAATATGGTAATTTATGTTAATTTTGTTCCAAATTTCAGATTCATTGATGGATTTGAGATAGCACAATTATTTCAGTTGAAGATAGGCCATGTTGGAAATGCTTAGCATCACAGTGTTACCATGAAGAAAATCAGTATTTATACTTCTTACTTGAAATTTAAAATATTATATGAGTAGGGCGTGAATCTATTCTCAGAGGATAAGCAGTAAACATGGAAACAAAAAGGTGTTAATGCAGTGATCTAAAATAGATTAAATCTAGGTCTCCCAAATGAGACAAGAAAGAATTCACTTGGTTTGTTGGGAAGATAAATGATGAAAGTGCATAAATTCTGAGCTTTCACTTCTCCAAAATATTTTCAAGTTGGTAAAAAATAGGCTCATACTTGTATTTATGTAGAAGCTCTTTTTTATGTAAATAGCTAGTTGAAAAAAAACACTGAAGCATTTTTGTTTATATAACGTGAAGAAAAAAATGGTAATGACCTACTGACACTCACAAATTGCAACCTGTTTGTGTACAAGTCTCTACGTTTGCCCCCTCATTGTAAGGCAAGCTTCCTAGCGTGACATGTTAGATGAGGAAATGGACTGTCATGTCCCTTGATAAACATGGTGAAAATGGCTGTTCTGTGAATGCTATTTTAAGTCGTCATTAAGCAGAGCAGTTGCATGCAGTTTTCTGAGTTGAAGTTGCTGAGCTGGTAACTGGTGGGTGACTATGTAGCTTTGGTTTTGGGATGAAGTTCTGAATTTTTATCCTGAAACTCTTCTTTCAATCTCTAGATTTTATTTTTTTTTAATAATAATATAAATTACTGTAGGTACCAATGTATTGAGTCCCCATTTAAAGGTTCTCATTTTGCTACCACTGTAGCCAGAGGGATAGAGAAGAAAAGGAGTACAGTGGAGGAAGGGTTTCTGTCTACTCCTGACTCCTAGTTAGATCTTCAGAAAAATACATCATCTGTGAAAATAGTTTGTAAAACATGAAAGAGAAACAAGGTGTTTGGGGTTTCTTGTTCATTTAGTTTGCTTTGTTTGTTTGGGGGTCATTTTGTTTTGTTTTGTTTTGTGTGGGGCGTTTTTATATCCAAGAGTGCAGTGTCATAGAATTGCCTAGAGTCACTGAATTACGCTTGTAGATTAATTTCACAGAAAGTTTAATGAATAAGCAGTGTTTTAGAAACATCATGCTGGTGTTTGTTTTGGAAGGATATTTGAATATTCTCAACTATTTTGCCAATATCACTGCAACCTAGAAACCTTAGTGTAAAGTTTTAGGTGAAGCTACTTAGCAGACAGCATGAATTACTCTTGAAGTTCAAGGTGAAAACACTCTAATTCCTGAAAAAAATTGGAAAGTGACTTCTCAAAATTTTTGTTGTTTGGCTTCAGGTAGAATCCATTTGAAAAGGAAGTTAATGTATTTATATCTTCTGCTGTAATGAAATACAATAGCAGGTCTGTTTCTTTTCTTTTACAAGGGGTTTCTGCTGCAACTCTGGGTTTGTTGAAGGGCAAGGAGCTGCTGCTTGTTTGGGTGGACTTTGGGTTGTCAGTCCTTGTTGCCAGTGTTGTGGTGTGAGTAAATTTGCAGTGTGGTCTATGACCTTAGGGGATTTTCAGTGGTTGAGTTTGAAACTTAACATCTTTGCTTTGTTATTTTGCTATATAAAGCATACTGTTTCTCCAGCTTGCCTTGGATAGTTGGTTGATGCATGAAATTAATGTGTTTTGTAATATCCTCTGAGTCCAATAGAGCAGAGGTGACTAGGGGGACCACAGGCCTTGAAATCTGTTTTAAAAAGCTGACTGAGCACACATGTCATGGTACAGCCTGGACTGGTAACCAGGTCAGTTGTGCTGCAGTGCCTAAGGGTGAAAGGGACATGATGGGAGCCATCAGAACGATGCATTTCATTCTTTGTTTGGAAGTCTTGATTGTGACCACTTGCATCTATAGGAAACCTACATTTTGATTTTTGCTTTGTTTTCTTAGTTGCTTGTTGCTCTTTGAAAAATTGAAATGCGAAAGGAAAGGAGAATGAGGCTGCTTGGTTTTGAATGTAGAGACAGTAAGATCAGTGTGTCTTACATTCTTGAACAAATAAAAGTGTTTTCCAAATCCGCATAACAATATCAACAACTTGGATAACTGAAATGGTCAGGAGAGTTACCACTATTGCGTCTGCCATCTTCATAGTCCCTAAATTGAAAGTGGATGGGTGATGAAGAGCCAAAAGAATATAATTTGGTCTCTGATACAAAATAATAGCAGTATACTTAAAAATACATTAGAATGATTTATAGAGATTTAGCTGAATAGTTACTTGTATATGTGTGTGTAGAGAGAGAAAAATGCATATGAAATATGAAATACTGTGCAGAGCATACTGTATGAATTGCTTAAAGCTTTAGAATAACTACTAGTTGGGTACAAGTCAACAGATAATTCTGGTCTAAGGTTGCCATGGAAACAACCAGTGCTTGATATAATTGAGAACATCTTAAACCCTCCTGGTGTTTGCATGCTTTTTTCCCCTGCCATTTTGAGTTGCTTTAGACATGAATAGGTAGCATTGGTCAGAACAGTAGTAGTTAATGAGCAAAACCAAATACCCGTGTCCAGAATATTGATTTTGATATTCTACTGGTATCTTGTGCTTCGTAGTTTTTTGCATCACAAGGAGCTCCTAAGGAAGAGCAGCTCTCTGGATTCTGTGTGCTCTCTTTCTGGTTAGTGTGTAAGTGTATTTAGAGATTGAAGCACTGATTTGGTAGAGATTAACATATTTCATCAACTGTTGGATTAATATTTGGAGCAATATGTTTCTGAAAACTATCTCTTCAGCATGAATGGTAAGTCTTTTCTATTCCCTTTTGACACATTTTTCGTTCCGTCTTCACAATCAGGGAAAATCTACCACGTTTCCCTTTCTTGTCTGCAGAGCTGCATCGACTGCTGATTTCTTTGTTTTTGTAATTGACTCGCTGTGGGTTTCTATGTAAAAATTATTAGTCTTAAAGATTTGCAGTTTTTTATTAAACAGTTTGCTTTGCATGACTGGTATTTAGTGTTTTAAATTTTATTTTAAAGCTTTCTTTTAGAAATACCTGATTTGGACAATTTTGTAATTGAATATATATATGTCTGTTCACTTAATTTTCTATGTCACTCATAATAAATAATTTTCTGTGAATTCATACAAATCAGAGATGCCTTCTGAAATTATTGTAATCATCACCTAAAAATTCTAAGCAGGCTTTTGTTGTTTTTCATCTGAACCAGCTTATTCTGCTATGATTTTTAATCTTCTAAATGCTGGGATGGCAGAATAGTTGAGGTCATTCATGGAAGTAAGGGAGGGGAGTCTCATTTGAAATGAGATACTGTAATAGATCTAGTTAACTTATCAGGCATGTATTTACTTTCCAAAACCACTGTGATTATTTATCATAAGGTACTTTGAATATAATGGAGTTGTGAAGGGCTATATTCTTATTTGTAATATTATTGAAAATTGGTTTTTTTCAATAGATAGACTCCGTAAATTTGTTTTCTTAGAAAAATATGTCTTTTGAAAATTGTTTTCAAAAAGGCCAAATATGCTGGTTTCTGAAATTATGCCTTTTTGTTTCAAACACATAGTCTGGAGCTTTGGCAAATGACTTGAGACAGATTTTTTGAAAAGAAAGAGCAGTTAATCGTGTATGTGGAGTTTGTGTGCATGTGTGTCTTTGTTTTGCTTAATACTACAAATTTAAAGGACCATTTTTACAAAGATTTCACTTGTGTACATGGCATGAGATAAAGACTGGGAGGAGTTATCCCACTGCCTTATCTAATACCAGCTTGTCTATACTTATCTCATACAAATGTGTTGAGGTCATCTTCCCCAGAAAGGAAAGCGTGGCTGTCATTTCCTTGGTGTACAAAGTACAAATGTCAAAACTGATACAGTTATTAAGGCAGTGCTTCCGTACTTTGTAGGTACACGATGGAGATTTGTGCTCCAGCGTCATTCATGGCCGTTTAGGTAAACCTAAAAGCAGGCTGTCCCTGACAGGGGTGTCCCAGCCCCTGGTGGGGGCTTGGTGTGGCCACACAGGCCCACGGTCGGCCTGCACTTGCCCCGCAGGGACACGATGGCATCCCGACATCCCTGCCACCACCTGCCCCCGCTCAGCCTCTGGGGGACGTGGAGAGAAGCCACAGCCTCCCTGCATTTCCTCCATGTCACATGGCCGCCTCGTCTGCTCACGGAGGGGTCTCTCCTGGGGTCAGAAAGTCTCCACTTCTCACCAGTTGTTAACAGACTGGGTTTCCCATCACATTTTCCTCTGTTTCTCTTACAGTCAGGTCAGAGCCTCCATAGGAATTGAGATTTGTGGAAATCAGCTCTGTGAATTCTGAGTTTTGGGTGATTTTTGTCCGGATATTCTCTTATGATTGTGTCATAAAGGAATAAATTTCACACAAGCTAGGTGAGAAAGAGGTTATAGTTGTTTTTAACCTCAACAATTATGTTGGTTTTTTGTTTAGTGGTGTGGGTTTTTTAGGGGATAGTAATTCTTTCTAGGGTTGGGGATTTTTTCATTCCCCTGGGGGTTTGTTCTGCAATTTGCATCTGTAGATTTTATTCATCTTGACATGCAGGCTCCCAGTTCCATTAAAAAATAGAAATAAATAGCTACAACTTTTAACAGGTGTCGATTCCCAATCAAAAATATCTATATATTAGTCTAATTTTGACAACAGAAAGGTGACTATCTCCTCCTCCATCAAGATTAAGTCTTTGCTGTAAACATATTCCTATTTAAACCACTTATGCTTTTCAATGCATTTTTGTGGCTAGCTTCACTGCAGCAGTGTTACATTACACCCTGTCAACAGATAAAATCAGATGCTTTCCTTGTGAAAGACAGCCAAGATGCAAGTGAAACCTAGATGAAAAAAAATTATGTATTTTCTTCAATTGCAATTACAAGTGGCTATTTTTTCCCCTTTTATTTCTTGGGGTTTTTTCCCTCCCCCCAAAAAAGGTGTGGTTATACAATTAGATTTTTTTTCTAGAAGGACTCAAAGGAGAAGCTGTTTTTCTATTTCTTTGAACTTGGACTTTTGTTTTGAACAGCTTGAACAGATAAAACTGTAAGGTCATGTAACTAATATCCCCAGCTCCCAGGGGCGAAAGGTGTATAGTCCGCTGAATCTTCTGTTTCAGTAAGAATAGGCTTAATATTCTGAAGTGTCACTAATTACATGATTGGGCTACTAGTTTCTAATACTGCAAATAGAGGTAATTGCTGATTCAGACATTTGCACTCAAAAGACAGTTACCAGATGTGTATGGAGACAGATGGAGCAGTACATGGAAAGGGCGTGAGCCACGCTGATGGACTGCTGAAATATTTTCCAGTTTTGTGCACACTAGAGCATAGGCATGTATAAGGAGTGAAGGGTGAAGGGAGGGTTTGTGAACTGGGAACATTTCTAGCAGCAAGGGACAATAAGCAGAAACTGATTATTCCTGCTGCTCAAAAGATTGTAAAAAATGGAAGGATGTAATGGAATTTCTGGGTGCCAGAACCATGCATCTTCCTATGTGTGTCTCGTGGGACTAATGCTTGCTTCTTGTCAAAAATTCCTCACTGTTACCCATTAGCCTCTGACAGCAAACCAGGGCAATTTCTTGGGTGTTAACTTGGGTTCATGTTTTGTTTTAGTTCATGTACAAAACATTTGAAAAAGATAACACAAAAGCTGCTGCATTGTCATAGTTCTTAAAATGCATCCACAAAGCGAACAGTCCTCACTGCTTGGTTTGGGGCAGAAGCAAAAAATGAACAGAATCAAGGTTTCTCCAAAGGAAAGGTTATTTGGTGTGTTTTAAGCTTGAAATCTGACTTACTCTAGTCCCCATTACACTACTTATGTATATTTTTTACCAGAAAGATTTGGATTTTGCCCTTGTTTTTAGTTAGCATCGCAAATTGTTTATATATTTGTTGCTGGTTACTCTGAGAGTTTCTGTTAGTCCTGCTGTTGTAGGCTAAAGTTCACAGGAGTTTCCCAGCTTTAATTTTGGAGGTTCTTACAGGAAGTTTTGTAACTTGCACAATGTTTTTGGTGTTTTTCTTTATTCATTTTTAGCTGCTGACAGATACCCCAGCCCATTAAGAATTAATGTAGTTTAATTTCTTTAGCTTTATTTTTCCAAGTTTTGCAGTTCAGGTTTTATGCATGCTTTTATGCTAAGTGCTGAATTTACCCAGTTTCTCTCTAAAGTCTCATTCTTTATTAGAATGGAGAATAAACATTCTTTGCTACTTTTTGCTTGCCTGAATCCTGAGACAAACAAAAACTTGTTATTCACCCGATGTGTTGAATTGTGAAATGTGTTTATTTACATAAGACTTCCTTATTCAGGAAGCCAGTCTCTGCTATTTAAGGGTATAAATGAACTTCTCCTGCTTGGCTGGTTACTGCAGGCAACCCTTTCCTGTAAATATTGAAAGCATGTTCTGCGGGAGATATGTCAGTGCATTTCATATGTATGTGTTGGAAGCTCAAACCTTGTGAGGAGATGAACTGCTTTGCTGATTTACCCTGACAGCTGTGAAGATGTCTTGCTGATCCCAAAGTATCTATATGAGAATTTTTGTGGAGTTTTAATAATGTAAGGGCTGGGACAAGGTAGCTTATGTGAAGTGGACTTAGACATAAGTGCACACAGACCAAGACTGGTGTTATCTACTATTAATTTTATGCCTTGTATTAAATATTTGAAAAGAAAAAAGCAACAAAATAGTTGCTTTTCTCAAGTAACTTGTTAAATGCACCCATACAGTGAGCAGCCCCTGCAATTGTTTAGTTTGGAGTATAAGGAAGAAGTCAGTTTAGTAAAACTTCTAAAGGTTAATTTTAAAAGGAAGCGCATGAGTGTGTGTGGTATTATTCCCAGCTTGCAGGGAATTCATTAGTCAATATGCAGATAAGATCAACTACCTGCAGATTTATGCTTACTGTTGCTAATAATCTAGCCATATAGCCTGGTCTCAGGGATAGCTGCATGAAGGAGGATAAAGTATGTTCTTCTTCTCACTGAACTTCTACAAAGAGGAAATGTGGCACAGTGATATGGAGAGGGAAGTGAGTGCTGGCCAGTTGGCCAGAATCTTAATGGTGCAGGGGGCAGAGAACTTAATTAGAGGGAATCTGCAGCAGGTGCTGAAAACATTTTTCTTGGTAAGGGGTTTTGACTGTAAGAGAAAAATCTGATTAATTTGTGTATTTGTATTAACTACTAGAATTTGCTAAAAATCTTTGCTCAAAAATACAATACATTTACAAGATACTTTATAGTAGTGCTTTAGAAAATGTTGTTCCTGGAACTCATTCTTAAACTGTATTCTTTTTTTTCTCCCCACATGGTAACCATGGAAATATATGTACTGCAGGAACAAAAGATGTTTGAATTTTCACAATTCTCACAGTTTTCAGTTTTCTTTGTTATATTGTTAATACATGTTATATTTCACACAAGAATGTGGTCTTTTACACTACAGGTCCTGTGGCAGTTGTAACATTTTAGATGATTTGCTGGATAAAGTTCAACGACAACTATAGAGGATGGTACTGCATAGCTGCAGCTTAATTCCTAATTGCATACAAAGTACCTCAGTGTATGACAATTGAGTATATTACATGTTAAGATTCTTCACATAGATATTTTCTGTGTGAACAAATTTAAGTTGGGGAGTGTTATGTGCCGCATTTGAAAGTAATTGTATTAAACACATAATTCATTAATTTTGAATATTACGATAATGGAATTATTCAATACAATAATTGAAAACCAATAATTTAAAATTAGAATTATTTCTCAGAAACCTTTTCAGCATCCAATGTGGTGTGTTCATGGTCTTGTCATGCTAGCACAAGCTGGTACCCTTTCAGAAAAGGAGCAGTTGTCCCCCATATCTGCCCATTTCCACCCCACTTCTCCCTTCCCTCACCTCGAGAGAAGCATTCATGAGAAGAAGAGAAGAGCAAGATGCTTCTCTGGTCATTCTCTGCCTTCTGCCCATTACTTTTTAGTCTGGGCTGGTTCCCTGACCTGGCTTGGCAGTCAGGCACAAGAATGCTTCTGCTCATACAAGGAAGGTCATTACAGAAATGCAGGAGTGACTGTGGGAGGACAGGACAGGCATGGGGGTTTTTCGGCCCATACTGAACACTGAACTGTAGCCTAACAAACCAAACTGCTATTTCTTGGACTTTTAAGTCTCATCACATGGATTGTTGCAGGAGAGGAAGCAGATGTATGAATGTGTCATCTCCTTCAAGGGCAGGGAAAAGGTATGAGCGAGATTCCTCTCATTAAGCCAAAGCCTAGCTTTAACATATTCCAGAACTAACTGAATGCTAGTTCTGATTCAAAAACCCCAACTCTAATCAATCAGCAGAAGGTTGCTAATAGCACTTTAATTTGAAAGGAAAACTTAGGTAATGGAGAGGGGTACCACCCTGAAGGACCAAAATACCTAAATGTGGGGGTGGAGCAGCTCTCGGCCACCAGGAATCTGCAGGAGGCATTGTCACATCCTATACATGGATGCTCAGATGAAGATGTTCTGCTTGTCAGCATTGAGGAAGTCTTGCTTATTATTATTACTTTAGGGTTTGAATAGTAGATCCTAGATTGGATCATAAGTTTTGGTTAGCTGCTGTGGGGCTTTTGGCATTTATCTTCTGTTGAGAGAAGTCACTTATTAAAGTATGTGTTTGTAAGTTTTGATGTACATTGGGTCTGGGTTCTCCTTTAGATTTAGAAAGCAGAGTTTTATCTCATCTGTATATTTTTTTGTGGAAAATTATTCAGCTGGGACATGTATGCAGGTACAACTGCTGAGCAGTGCTAGTACAAGACTTGATTGCCTTTGTGACTGAAAAACTTTACTGCTTACATTATACATTTGACTTTACTGATTTACATTATACATTTGGGGAGGGGTTAAACAAAATTTCAGGGATTAATTATATTATCTGTAATAGAAATAGAAGGAAGTCAGTCTGACTGTGACGGTTACGTGCAGTAGAGTATCTACTGCTCAGAATTCAACAAAGATCAGTGTTATCTCTGATAGCTGAAAAACCTGGCTCCTGTTCTGGTGTGTCTTAATCTGTCACATCTCTTGTGCAGGCTGTTGCTGTGTAGCCAGCCAAGTAAAGAGGTGAACTGGGTTCTTTACAGAGCTCTTAACTGTTTTAACTTTGCTTTTATAAAATCACAAAATACTATTTAGCTCAAGACATGAAAATCATGGACAGGATTAAAATAAGATTTTGCCTGTGTTCAAAAATTGAGTTGTAATGGATAAGAGTAATTTATATTTTACAATTACTGTATGTTTTAAATTAACTCCTGAATGTGCTCCTATGAAGATCAGATTCTAGTGCCTTCTTCTAGTTTTCAGGCACAACAGCTGTAACTGGTCTTAATTTACTGTTTATCCTGTTTCTCTCCCTTTTTTTTCCATGCCTCTGTCTTCTCCACTTCTTTCCTGTTCTTTCCAGTATTTCACAGAAAGATTTACAGTGTACAGTTAGATAATTAGTGCTAGTATTTTAATAGCAAGCTTATATTCATTTAGTAATTCTTACATGATCATGTATCTACTAAGAACTTCCAGGTTTTGTATTTCAGCAAATGGGCTCTTTCAGAACTGTTCCATGTCTTTGGCTCTTTGTTTCTGGGGAGTGTTTGGGTTGGGTTTGGTGTGGTGTCCTTTGGTTTGGTGTGGTGTTTTTTAACTGAAGGAAGGTTCTTACCCATTTCAGCTTTTAAGTTGGTTTGCTCTCTATCACCCATTTTTATCATAATTAGTGTTTAAAGAGAAACATGAAGTCAAAACCTTGCTCTCAAAGTCAAAACCTTGATAAAGGAGATATTCAATTGATGCAGTTAATTTATCTAGGCTTAGCAGGCTCCTTGCTGGTCAGCTCTTCTCAAGGGGCCAGTGGCCATTCTCCTTGCAGGGTTCAGACAGGATAGACTCACCCTCAACCAGGCATATATCACCTGGACTTTTTTTTCATCCACCATTTTCATATTATGAGAAACAAATACTTTGGTTTTGTTGATGGTCTGTTTCAATTATACCATTTTGGTTGGTGCTTTGAAGTGTTTTCCAGCTATTTAATTGTTAACTGGTACTCACACTGCTTCCTCTGAGTGTATAATAATACTTAACACTGAGCCGTGTTCATTTCAAAACACTTGCCAGGGCGGAGAAACCTTATTTTGAACCTTGTTATCATATTCCTGCTAATCAAAAGAGAATTTTTTAAAAATTAAGATGGCAGGTTAATGGTGTAAGAATGAGACTTAGAACCGGAATCAGAAGCTTCTCACTTGCATCTGAAATATGGCACCATAACCACAGGATTCACTGAGGTATCTGTATACATCTTGGTAAAGTTTAAGGCTATAAATACATTTTTATAAAAATGAAATATACATATACATTTACCAGAATCTCTTCATACATATTCATTTTTCCATTAAATGATTTAATTAAATAGCCCATTTAACTTCAGACTTTAGATGATTATATTACAGTTTTGGAACAAAATTTGAATTGTATTTTGATAAAGGGCATTTTAAATACCAGACAGAGATTGGCATTTAGCACAGCAGATGGGGGTTTGTAGTGGTGCCCAGTGTTTAGTCTTAATCAGTTTAGTTCTTGCTTTCTTGCTGTGAATCCTAGCCAAATACTTTTTTTCCCCTTACAAAAAAAAAAAAAAAAAAAAAAAATCCTGGCTTGCTGGCTCTTGTGGGAGATGTGATTGAGAATAACAAATACTGTGCATGTGGGAGGTGGGAGAAAGGCAGAGTAACTCATGGTAACTCTCAGGACTGCTCCATCTGTGACCCCTTTCCCTCTGCTGTCATTGCAATCCTGCAACTGAGAGGTCCTCACCCTCTTGATTTTTTTCAGGAACTTTCTCCTGATTCCCTTGCCCTTAAACTGTGTTCTAGGTCAAAGTACTCATTACAGTACTCATACCCTTAATTAACAATTTTTTCTAAGCATGTTAACTTCTAAAACTAAAAGTTGATCAATAAAGCAATCAAACATATTGTGAACTGTGTGAATGTACTAATAGAGAACAATCTCCTCCTGTTTGGGGGTGGGCTCAGGGGTGTTTTGGTTTTGCATTTAACAGAATGTTTTCATTTGTTTGGGTTTTGCTGTTTTGCTGCTTGGGTGTTTTTTTTAATTCCTCCTATGCTGGCATTACCTAGGAACCTCTGGATCTTGGATTCCTCTTCCCTTAGAACACTGCTCCAGCAGACTCTTCTGCTTATCCTCATGTTGCCTTGGTTCCAAGTGCAGCTCTCCACAGGCCACCTGTGATATGCCAGGGAGTAGCTGAGATCTTGTGTTGTAGTGGTTGTAGCACTGCTTCTCACCAAGGTGAACCGAAGCAGGCAGAAGTTGTAAGACTGCTTCAAGTCATGCACTTGTGGTCCTTGGCCATTATTCCATTTGTTCCCACCTTCTTCTGAATCTCACCAGATTTCCTGCTCTGGGTGTTTGCGTTGCGTAGAACCTGCCTCTCCTGCCAACGCTTGCTCGTGCAGGTCACAAAGGGCTGAGTTTGTGCTGTGTGTTCGTGCTTGCCTAATCCCTGGACAGCTGGTGCATCCTCTCTGGTTCCAACTGGTGTCCTTCTTGCCATGTTTAGTTGTTTCTGCTATGGTCCTTGTTGTGCTGCTACTGTTACCTGTGCTTTGCTGTCTCCTTCCAGTACCTTCCTTTCTTGAACAACAGCTCTTCCTGCTTCAGTTTCAGCCTCTGCTCCCCAGCTTCTACTGTACCAGTAAACCCAGTCTGGGTAGCGTCTGTGGCTGGTCTGTGCCTATGCTCCTTGCCCCAATCTCATCTTCACTTTGCTCAGCCATAGACAAATGATCCTTGCTCTTCAGTGTTCATGGGAGCCTGTATACCCACATCCTTAGTTCCTTTTTTTTCTCACAGACTTACAAAATTAAATTATGCTGATATGGTGTCCGTACCAGATCCCTGTGTACATTCCACTTTGCATACAGTAACTTCAGCTGTGCAGTTTAGACTTCTCAAGTTGCTGTTATTGGGTAATAGGACTGAAACCTGATTGAGGTTTTTGGGGTTTTTTTTTTTTTGAAACTGCTTGCCACTTCTTTGCTATCCACCACATGCCATGCAATTCACACATGCTGTCTTCTGGAACAAAGTGCTAAGTAGTGGGAAGATCACCCGATTACAGGTTTTATTGTGATCCAGCATGCTGTGATGAAGATAGATACACTATTGTTAGCAACAGTTCCGTGGATGTGTATGTCTTGGAATAGATTAATTATTAAAGATGCCAACTTGATCTCCTTAAGTTTTCTAAGCTGTGCTTATTTCTGTGATGCATCATCTTTTTTTCATACTGATTTTAGCTGCCTTTGGTGATTTTTTTTCTTTCTTTGCTCAAACATTGTGTGATTTAGCATGAGTCATTCTGTCTGTGTGGGAAAGGACTGGTTTATTACAGGGTCTGTTCTTGAGTGGGGAGGGGAAAGGGTGGAATGTATTTGTGTTTTCTATGTGTTTGTTGTGGAAATGCATAAAACTTTTTTTTCTTCTTCTCTTTCTTTCCTCTCTTCATCATCTCATCTGTGTGGGTGAATGTTCCTGCAAACCCTTGGGGAACCTATAGAGACATTTGGTATGCTCATTCCTTCATAAGTGCCCAAAGTCACAGATGCTAGGTACAGTTTAGATTAGAAAAGCAAACAAGAGCCACATCATCACAATGTAAGGTGGCTAAAAATGTGCACTTGAGGAAAACCTCTAAGTCATCACCTATTACATCTTTTTGTTTGCATCATCACAGTAATACCAATGGCCACTGCTACCCAGTTGGTGTAAATTTTTATTCTGCACTTGAAAGTAGAAATTAAATGTGTTCTCATGTAGCAAGAGCTGTTTTGTGCTTGAGAGATAATTTTCCAAAGGTCAAATTCCAAGTTGTGTTTTGAGAAATGACTGAAGTACATGGACTTAAATTTCCTACGTTCTGTTTGAAAGCACCCGTGAAATTGCGTTGAGGTGTAGAAGCCCAGGTGACCTCTGAAAGTGATAACCAGGCATAATTTAATCTACTCTCTCCTTAGGAAGAAAATTATTTTAATAAAACAGCAAAAAACATGAAACTGTTTTTAAAAAAAGACTGATTTTCAGATAAGCTAATACCATTGGATATTTTGAAAATTTATTTTGAAAATTTATGCTCAATGATGGTTTCTAAGAAAAGAGGGCCAAAGTAAAGTAAAACAAGGTTGGAGTTTTGTTGCAGGAGAGCTTGTGGCTTAGTGGTATTCTAGAAATGCGAGATTTTTCTCTCAAATTCAAAATTTGAATATTTCCAGCTGGATCACATTTAGTTCATAAACAGCATTCTTTATTCCATAAGTAGAACAGAGACAAAAATGACTGTAAATGTCATTGTATATTTTTATAAATACTGAATAATCATACTTAATGTGAAATATGTGGAAACTTCAAATATTTATTTATATTATCAGAGATGGCATAAGGGATATTTAAGACATATGTATTGTAATAACATGAAAAAACAACACCAATTACATTGTGTTTTGGTTATGCTATAAAGTGTCAATGTTCACTTCTAAGCTATAGCCACTATGAAGGCTCAGCTTTTTGGTAATCTTAATGATTTTCCTGCTTTTTTCTTGTCATTAAGAGAAAATATTTGTGCTACTTTGACATAAATTGATGTTTGAAAGCCTATATCAGTATTCCTCACTTGATCAAGTCATCTCTGTTCTCCTAATGGAAGAAGGATTATCAAACATGAATTTGGACATTGCTAGTTTCCGTTTTTTGTGTAGAAAATTATTTCATGCCACAGGAAATCCTGTCCTATCTTCAAATTAGGATAATTAAAAGTCATTACATGAATAACCTCTCTAACTTAAAAACAAAGGAAATATTTTCTACACACAGGATAAATATGTTAACTTTTTTTGCTGATTAGCCACTAAAATATTTTTAACTCTTGGTTAGTTTTAATGCCATTTTACCAGTTTCTTTGACATAAACTGTTTTTATTGCTCTTCTTAACAATAAGTTTAAAATACTGATTATGTTCCTCCTCTGTGATATTGCTTGTTTCTCTTAAAATAAAATTGCTGAGTGGATATCATGCTTTAAAGACTTTTAAAATGTTGAGGTCAGCCAGAACTTTTGACAACTTTTATGAAATTTCCATTTTATTTAGTGCTCCATCAGAGCCAGTGGTAGTGGGAGCCATAAACCTCCTTTGAGTGTTTTGTGATTAATTAAGTCCCATAGCACACCCAAGAAGGGAGGAAAAAAAAAATTCACAACCAGGCTTCTCCAGGGCTGCTGTTTGTTTTTACTGCTGCTGGAAATGTACCAGTATAAGAAGAGAATTTTTGAAGTTTTCTTTGTCAACATTAGTATTCACTGAAAAATACAAGGGAGCTCTGATTCATCAAGAGATTTGTTTACAACCTGTTATAAACCTAATTTTTTGACTGTCAGAAGGTAAAATACAGTGTTTAAAACACAGATTTCAAGACATTGACCAGAATAATCTTGGCATATTGCTGTGTATTTTTAGCAATTGCTTGTGGCAGAACGTCACAGTACAGAAAAACTACTGTTATTAATGTTATATTATGTGAAATGATTCAGAGAACACATAACCAGTATGATATTTTCTTGATTCTGTGACTCTTTCAATGTCTGAAACACCTCCCGTTAATGACTGTGCATGAAGTAATCTGCATTGATCTGGCTGAGCATTGATATTCAAAAAAGAACAGCTAAGAGATGATCTGAACAAAATATGTTGGTGCACATTTTAAAAAGTCATCCAGAAGTTTGCCATTATACATTCCTTCAATTTCAATGGGAAATCAATATTAAAACTGCATATTCTTTGACTGTGGGCATGCCTAATGTGCAGTGTCGTTGTAGCCCTGTGCTTTGTCTTTGCTTGCAGTAATGCTGTCCATTTGGTCCTTGAGCTTGCAAACAGCCTTTAAATAAAGGTGATGAGGGGAAAAAGCAATGAGATTGACATTACACTCAAGCAGCTGAAAGAAAATGCAACATTTATTTAAAGATATAAGTCAATCTTTGTGGAATGGCTATTTATAAATATCAGGTGTTTGGTTTTTTCCCAGCTGAATTAAGAATGTCTAACATCACCTTAAAGCCTGCTTGCCTATAGAGTATTGTGAGCTATTAGAGCTGGTAAAGTTTAAGTCATTTGTGTAGAATAATGTAGTGACTCCAGAAAGCTTAGCTATCACCTGGAGATACGGTAGAAGTTCTAGAGATGTTGATGCTTGCTTTCATCCATGGTGAAAATAGCTTATAATGAACTGAAGAAAGAAGTTGATAATGAAGTTTATGAATTTTGTTAACAAAGCATCTGCATTGCACCCATGATGAATTAGATTAATTGAAATGTGCTTTTTTTGTGTGTTTTCAGTGAAAGAGTTCCTAGCCAAAGCCAAAGAAGACTTTTTAAGAAAATGGGAAAGCCCCCCTCAGGTATCACTCATTTAAGCATTCAGTAATTTTCTGTATTGCATTTTTTGAATTACATTATCAGTATGTTATCAGTCTGTAATGAGTAGTACAGAAAAAAGAAATAATTTTAATGCAATTTGTAAAGAAGCTTCAGGGTTTTTTAATGCCAGCTTTGTCACTTTTCATTGAAGTTTATCAACAAAGGTTTTCAGGTCTTCTCCAGATTTGAGTTGATGAAATGCTCCCACTGAACAACATTTTCTGTTATGAGAATGATGTTCACAATCAACATGACAAAACTCAAAATCTATTGGCATGTTTTTAGTTGGCTTTTTAATAAACAGAAGCATTGGCACATCTGTAATTTCCACCACGATAATAAGTGGAATTAAGAGCATTAAGACTACTGCATAGGGCTTGGGAGCAGGAAAAGGAGCTTGTTACAGAGAAATCTTGTAAAATTTGGGATTTTGGGGAAAGTTCATTCTTGTTCTAAAGCAATATTTGAGATGCTATGGCAATGAATGTCTGGGAAAATGTATTCAGGGATGTGCTCTTTAGACAACTCTCATGTAGAACTGTCTCTAGAGCTTGGGGGGTTTTTTGCATGTTTTAATATTCTTTATCATGAAGCATGAAGGGGTTACTTATCTGCATGCTATATTCATGATCTGTTTACTGCTAGATATGCCTCACTAAGCATGCATGGACAGCTGTAAGGACAAATTACAGAAATGATGATATAATTCAGTTAAATCTTCTGTCTTAATGAGTGTAATGTAAAATCTCTTTAAAATTTGACAGGTATCAAATTATAACAGTATAGTTGGCTATAGTTATCTTTGTTAAATGTAATATTACTCCATTTTTTCATAACACATACAGTTAAAATTGTCTTTGGTATTAGTTTGTAAATAATGTGATTATATCCTACATATAGAATACTGCTGGCCTAGATGATTTTGAGCGGCAAAAAACCCTTGGAACAGGCTCATTTGGGAGAGTAATGATGGTGAAACATAAATCCACAGAACAGTATTATGCTATGAAGATACTGGACAAACAGAAGGTTGGTATAATTTATAGTGGGTTTTGTGCTACAGAAGAGTTTGATATAGATGAAGATCTGGTAGCTGTGCCTGAACTGAGTTGCAAATATTGTGCTTTTTCTTATCACACTTGGATACCAGTGATAATTTAAATGCTTTATTTTCTCTTTTGGCCAGTAGGTTCAGTTGTTGGGATTGTGTAGACTTTGTACAATGGCCAGTAACATTAACAGGCTAAAGAGGCTCTAAGTAGCCTCAAAGTTCAAGGCTTTTAATAAAATGTTATTGGGTAAATTCTTTACTTAGATTTTGTAAGGTGACCTGTATATTCTTTGGCAAAAGCAAAATGTAGTGCTATAGTTCAAATAAACAAATAAGCTTTTGCAGGATAGTTCAAAACTACCTAGATCAGAAATTCTCAAAATTTTCATTAGTGCACCATAATTGAAATTAAAATTGAATGCACAAATAATTTATTTTCCATTATTGATCCTATGATATATTACTTTCTGTATGTTTAATTATGTAATAATCCTGTTGCATCTGTAGTAACCTTGTAGGTAGAACAGGAGTCTCATAACAGCTGTCATGTAATGGACATTTTCTGTGTTGAAAACTTCAGTGCTGTAATCTGAACCTGTATTGCTGCTGCAGCCTGACTTTTTTTAGCACTTTATTACTCTTAGATTAAGTAAGCAATGTCATTTGATATAATTTGTGTTTTAAATTTTACAGTACAGAATTACAGAATGCAAAGAAGTATTTTAACAGCATTTATTAATACACATAGTTTTTAATGGTTTTGACAAGTTTTTCAAAAGTGCATTATTTAGATTAGTAGATCTAAAGGTCTTCAATGTAAGAGCTGTTCTTATTTTGTAAGACACTATACATAACTTTGCTGCTGTATAACAAAGATCATATTAAGACAATATTAATCTGGCAAAGAGAACTTAGTAATCAGCAACTAACAAACTCAAAGTCAGCATTGCCTCAGTGTGGACTTCTGCACTTAGGCATTATTACATTTCTGAGTAATTTTATGTAATGGAATTATGGCAGTGACATAGTCAAACTGTTTTGCCTGAGTTGCAGTTCCACTATTCTTTACATGTGATTGGGGTCCTGGACCTTGAATAATGGGTCATTTAATGAAGGACTGCTTTATAATGGTCCAACAAACAGAAACTAAAACTTACCTTCTAGTGTCCAATCAGACATGATTTTTTTACTTAGAAAAGCTCAATTGTTTGCATTTTCAGCATTTTCCTGTTACAATGGTATCTAAAAAAATCTCATGCTTGATTCATAGAACATGAAAAAAAAGGTAATAGATGTTGATGCAGCCAGGAGTTTTCTGTGTAGGGGTGTTATCCGTCTGCCTTGAGTTAGGAAGGCTGTAACATGCCACTGCTTGCCTAGTTTAATGATGTAATTGGTTTTGGAAAGAAAAAATCATGAACAAGAGCTTGGGCACAAACAAGCTGTTGGAGAATCTGCTGTTACCATTTGGTGTATGGGAAGCTGACACTGGCCATGCCCTGAGCCTGGGCTAAAGTGTGAACAGAGCCCCAGCTGGACATTCTGAAGTGTGAAAAGCAGCTTCAGCCTGGGGTATTGCTCCATCCCCCTCCAGGACCTCGCTGGGAGGAGATGTAGGAATGGGGGGTGAAGTCTGGTCTGGCATTGCAGCTGAACACCTCACAGACAAGAGCCTTGACTTTCTTGCTTGGATGGACGAGATCATTCCAGTACTGTAGCATTTTAGGGATGAAGGGGACACTTCCCACAATGAGCTGATTTCAGCAAAACTTTATTTGTATCCTAAAGATCTGGAATTCAAAAGTGGTTTAATGCTTTTAAATCATTATTGCCTTAGTATGATGTTTATTTCAAAACAGTAGTGAGTTTTAATAGGTACTACCTTTTGCATCCAAAAGTTAAATTTAAATACAATTTCAGTCAGGATTGGAATATCTTATTTGTCGCAGTTAGATTTGATTTCCAAACATAAAAACAGACTTGTTTTGATCACTCTTCTACATTTTCTTCTCTTTTTCTATGGTGCAAGGGAAAAAAAACCCTAACTTTACTTGGAAATCATGCCTTTCTGGAAATGGGTTAAAGATAAATTGTGCAATAAGGATTAAATAAAATGGATATAATTCATTTTGCAGTGTTGGGCGTCCAACAGAAGAAACCAATTATTAATTGCTGAGAAAGAACAATGATCAGAAACCTGCCACTTCCTGTCTTGTTAGCAGCCTAGCATTTTAATGGATTACAAGAAGTAACTTGTTTATAAAAATGGAGATTTTGAATTTATATTCTCCTTAGCTTTGTCACTAATGCGTGAGCTGTATAATGTAAGCCTGTTTACTTCTGTTCACAGGTAACAAAATTCATAATTAAGTGTATCCTACACAGTTTCCTGCATTTCTTAGCAAAGGGTCCAAAGATCAAATGGATTTTATTGAACTGCTGAGGAAGTATGGCCATAATAAACATAAGCAATTCATAGAAAATGCAGAGAGGTTTTCCTTACTGACTCTTACACTCAGCAAGTAGGAAGAAACACTGTTTGTACAGTTGTCTGCCAACCATATTACACAAGTGTTATTCTTTAAAATGTTATTAGACTTTTTAATCCTTTCTTGATTCTGTTATTGTACTCGGAATCCATAAGGTTTTTCATTTTCTGTAAAGTTACAAGCTTGCTTTCAACTAATAGTTTAATGCTAAAAAGTTTATCAAGAACTATAAAATTCTTAAGCTGAAGATTGTTTTTTCCTCTCCTAGGTCGTCAAACTGAAGCAGATAGAACACACACTGAATGAGAAGAGGATATTACAAGCAGTGAACTTTCCTTTCCTTGTTAAACTGGAGTATTCTTTTAAGGTAGTCATTACTTTCAAAGTAGTTCTTGGGTTTCAGGGATGTGCATGCTTACACTTTAGATATTAAAATATATTAACTTTTACTGTACAATAGTTCAAGTATTTTTGTTTTCAAAGATGCTTCATTTGGCACTGTTGCCAGGGCTTGAGTAGGAGTGGAGTGCACTCGTGTACACTTCATATACCCCGGTTCATCAGGTAATGATTGAAAGGATATCTCCAAATAAAAAAAAAAAAATACAAATTAAGTTAAACTCCTCAGAGTTTTCTCTTCTCTTGGGGGCCAACTGGATCTTATACAGCAAGGGACCTTTTAGGCATCATTTTGTATTTGAGACATACCAAAGTGTGTCTTCTCTACCAATATATAGAATGGTCAATTTGTCATTGTTCTGCAGATCTTTTTGCTTGAGATTTACACCTGAGGCAGGTCTTAATGACAGTTTTAACCATCCAGGAAAGAACTTTGAGCTTAGCTTCTAATTTCATGACAGTACATACTAGCTAGTCTGTAAAGAAATTGAGAATCTTTCTAGTTTATAAAGTAATATGTGCCTTCTTTTTTTCTTTTTGTTCTTCTTTCTTTCTGAAAATTTTAAATGAGCAGACATGTTCTACCTTAATCTTTAGAGGTTTGAGTTTGGCGCGGGGGCTGTGGAGACAAGAATATCTCAGGCTGTCAGTTATAAACATTGAAGAGTTCAAGGTCTTACCTTGCAGTAGGCATCTTACCCTCTCTTCCATCAGGTCTCTTAAACACCAGTCTGTGTCTGAACCTCACTATTTATTCAGATTTACTGTAAAAGAGGTTTCTTGACATATGATGCTTCTTTTGCAGTTTTTCAAGAATTTCTACCTATGTCGCATTACATTTGTCAATGTCATTGGATAGCCACAATTTTTCATTTTCATTCATTGATAAAATGTACTCCATGTGGGAGTTGTAGAGACTATAGCATGCCTAATGTGTATTTGTATGTGTTTAGTTGTCTCCTTAATTTCCTTAGGACAATTCTAATTTATACATGGTAATGGAGTATGTTCCTGGTGGAGAAATGTTTTCACATCTAAGAAGAATCGGAAGGTTCAGGTAAGAATATTAATGACAGTATTCCTTTAAAAAGGCTTAATTTGCTGATTTTGGAAACGGGTTTTATAAAATTTGTTAGCACTGAAGAAAAAAATCCTGAAGGGTTAAGTGTGTTTACTTTATCTCTTGTTCAGTGGACTTAAATTAGTCAGGCAATGAAGAGCTCCTAATTATTTTTCATTTTGTTAAGACAGGCATTTGTGATCTGTGATTCTATCTGTGATAGAATCTTGGAATTCCTATGCATATTGTCACTGAAATTCATGGTAGTTTCTAAAAGTAAAATTTGAAGTCAAAGCTCTGCACTGTGGGATACGTTCATCTTGATTTGTATGTGTATTTTAACTGCAAGACTTAAATTTAGGGAATGCATATATCAATTTTGAAAATGTTGGCTTTTGCTCTTTCTTGTTATAAAATAAAAGAACCAGTTAAGAGATACCTGATTTGTCTATCCCTGCCAGTTAAGTGGTTGTTTTGGTACCTTAGCATAGCATTGGGGTACTTAATATTCTTTCAATTCTTCACAGTGAACCACATGCACGGTTTTATGCAGCTCAGATAGTGCTAACATTTGAGTACCTCCATTCATTAGACCTCATCTACAGAGATCTAAAGCCTGAAAATCTTTTAATTGATCAGCAAGGATACATCCAGGTATGATATTCTTCATATATTTAGGGAGTGAAATTTTGTCTTGCAGCATAGATTTAGGTAATTTGAGAAAATGTGTTTAGAATAAATGGTCTATTAGCATGTTTGTGTGGAACATTCAATTGCCTTACTGTCTAGCAATGGTTAAAACCCTTGGGTTGTACTTCCTCTGACTAAAATTAAGTATGCACAGTAGAGCTGTCTGCAGTTGAGCCAGTTGTCAGGATTTCCCTTGGGGTCTGTGGTGAGAAGTAGGTGATTACATGGCTCTGTTCATCTGACCTATTTTATACATCTGCCCTAGAACAAGATGAAAGGTGCTCTAAAATGTCTGTTTCTCTGCACTGTCTGCATAAGTAGTTTAGGAAAACCAGCTTAAATATCAGCCCTGACACGATAGTACCTAATGTCCATCAGATGAATCCCACCCTTGGAGAATCCTAGCCTTCCCAGCACAGCTGGAGTGGGAGCTGAGTTGAGGTCAGCACTGCAGTGCTCAAATGACAGCGTTGGTTTTACAACAGCCTCTCATGGCACCTTCTCATCTTCCTCTTAGCTCTTATGTTTTTAGCTAAATGGCAAATGGGAAGGCAGAGTGCAGCAACAAGCACTCTGCAATGCTGTGCAGTTTTTAAACTGAAAAGGAAGTTTTTCTTCCTTAATTGTGTCAGCTTTTGCCACAGCAGACTCTAAACAAGAAAATAGATAATAGAAATGTTTGAGAGAAGTGTAAAGGATGCATATATTATGTTGTTTATAAATTGTAAAATAATTCTGCATGGAGTGTAAGATAACACTGTAGGGAGAAGAGTTCCTTTAACATAGTTGGGGAGCAGCATTAATGGTTTACTCCATTTACTGTCACTGGTTTACTCCAGCACTGGCAGCTCTCTCTGTGCAACAGTATGTTTTTGTGATGGTGGCAGAGGGAGGTTTGTGTTCATATGTTGATGCTGCAGCTCCAACTTCATTTTCTTTTTGCATTTTAAAACCATTACTGTTTGTCTCATGTCTGCAGTGTATTCTTACATAGATTTATATGCAGTCCCAAACACAGAAATGGTTCTTTGCTGACTGAAGCAGGTCTCTTCAGTTAGCATGTCACCCACTCCATTCAGTTCCAGCTGCTGATGCCATTGTTTCTACCAAAAAAGAAGAAAAGCTGTCTTGATAGTTTGGAGTTTGGCTTCTTTAGTTGTGACATTAATGTACAGCAACATCAGCACGGGTTATTGTATAATTAGCAATGATTCTCATTTGGTACAGTATGTTTTTTCAAAGAATGGGTTGAAATTGAAACCAAGAAGGAGGAAACAAAAGAAACAAGCATAGACTTGGTAGCTTGAAACTGCTCCCAGAATTTCACATGTAATTACCTGGGTTCTGTATTCCACAATATAATCCGGGAAAAACACTGTATGATACTGCATACAGAGTTCTGAAAACTTACTGTAGAAAACATGGCAAGTGAAATGAAGGATTTGTAATGTCCAAGTACTTGCCATTTGAGAATACAATAATAGCTAGATTTTCCCCCCGGCCTCAAAAAACAAACTTTACTCTGGTGATGCTTTCAAAGATACTCAGAATCAGAAGTTACTGGAAGACCTCTTCTATGTTGTCTTATTCCCACACTAATTTTACATATGACCTTTATACACTTAAGCAATAAAATTCTAAATTTAGAAGACCAGGCAATATATTGACCCTTTTTGTGATTCATTTATTTGTTAACTAAAGGAAAAGATAAATATCTTGTTTATATTCTTCAAATTTTCAGCATTACAAAGAGTCTGATGTTAAAAGTATAAGAAAAATTATTAATGTGGAAGGATTAGTAAGCCATAGTTTCTACTGATTTTTAAATTATAAATAGAAGCTGGTGTCAGGATGATAATATGTATTTGGTATTCCTTATTAATTTTATCATGAGACCTATTTATCTGACTTCGAAGTACCAGGTGGACTGACTTATAAAGTACATCTGACTATATGATACTACATAATTTGAGAAATAAATTTTTCCCCTGTAAAAAATGGCTTTCCAAAATATTTCTAAAGTACTTAATTTTAAATTTCTTTGTAGCGATGCACTTACAGTCAATTTATTTCTTCTGACGACAGGTCACGGACTTCGGCTTTGCAAAAAGAGTAAAAGGCAGAACTTGGACGTTATGTGGGACTCCAGAATACCTGGCACCTGAAATAATTCTCAGCAAGGTACTTTGTCTTGTTACTCAGCCATGCATTTCAAGTAGCTAAAGCTTCTCACCCAGTTATCAAGCTCTGAGGGATGAACAATTGCTGATACTTTTGAAAATTAAATCTTGACTTGTCAATTCTTTACAAATGACAAAAAATGAAGTCATTGCATTGTAAATATTTGTTTAGTGTGCCAAAATTTATGCCGAATAAAGAATTTTCAGATAACTGTACCAAACTTTCTACATATGCTTGCCACATAACTTATGAGGGGCAAAGAGATTTAAAGAACCTGTAATTAGGTTATTTAACTAACATCCTTATCAAAAGTGATTGCATTCTGAAGTGTTAACACACTAGAACAAGAACTCCAGAGGGGTGCTTGGGATGGGATGAATCAGTAGTCATTGCATAACTAGTTGTAGAGTTTCAGGTTTAAGGCAGTTGACATCAAATCAAATATGGCAATCCACTGGTTTTACACCTGAAGTGCATGCAGTCTAAGCTGACTGTGGATCTGCTTGTCTACTACTTGCAGTAAGAGTTCCAACATAAAGTATTATTCATCCTATAGCTGTTTAACTGTAGCACTGTACGCTTCGCAAATGGAAAATGTGGAACTGCTTACACTATAAAGCAATCGTAGTGCAAAATGTTAAATTACACATTTAACACGTGCTTTAATTGAATACCCTTTGCAGATTGTCAAAAGTGAACAAAAAATACTTCTGTTTGGGGGAAAATTGTGTGTTGTTTGCCTGTGTTTTTTTCCCCTGTGCAGCTAAAACAGCAGAAGAAATTGCAATGCATCTGCTACAACATCTTCAAAATAGATTTTCCTGAAAGATTGAGTCTGAACCCCAAGCTTTGTAAAAATTCTCGGAGAACATATATGAAATGGATGGGTTTGGTGGTTTCTTAGTCTCTTGTAACATTGAATAGGACCTACTAATGATTTAAGGTCCAGGCTTTTAAGATCAAATCATAAATGACTCTAGCAGCTAATTAACTAAACTTTTAAGCTCTTGTAGCTGGTTAACTACACATGAAACAGAATGTTCTGAAATGCAGATAATCAAGCAAAATGGTGACAGTGTACAATTTAGGATGTATTGTTATATATGTTTTTGTAATGAAATTTCCTTAAGCTTTGAAGAATTCAGTCTTTAACAAGATTGTTTTGATTTGAAATAAAGAAATAAGTTATACCCATTTCTGTCACTTAGGGAGTCTTGTCACAGGAATGTAAAGATATCACTGACACTCATCACAGCAATGTGTGCAAAATGCTTTATTTTCATCACTCTTTCACTGTCATTACTCTGTTAGGTTTTAAGTGTACTGCTGTTGGAATCTGTGAGTGCTAGTTTGGTTGGAGTCAGGTTGTAAGTTCTGTATTAAATGAACAATAACATATTTGTTTTCTATGTATTTCATAAATATATAGATACATACTGAAAATCTTGACCTGTATTAGAAGCTGTACTAGCAGTGGCATGTTTCATTTTTTTCAGGGTTACAACAAGGCAGTGGATTGGTGGGCATTAGGAGTGCTAATCTATGAAATGGCAGCTGGATATCCCCCATTCTTTGCAGATCAGCCCATTCAAATTTACGAGAAGATTGTGTCTGGCAAGGTGAGTTAAGGCTCTGGGTGTTTTCACAAATGCAATTGTTTTTATAGAACCTAGTTTTTGGTGGAGGAGATGCAGAATTATTTGGCAACTAGACAGTGAGCAATTTGAAAAGGACCTAGGAGAAGTCTGTAATGTACATTTCATAAGTACAGACATTTTTACTTGAAAATCAGAGTTATAAAAATCTGTTCCCTGCCTTCAAATTTAAAATGCAAGTTACTAAAATTACAGACATTGTGGTATTATATCCTTTTATGCTTGGATTAAAGTGATACAATGACTATTAACAACTACTTAACTGTGTGCTTAATTTGCCTAGCTATTTTCTATAAATTGTTTTTGCTATTTTTGAGAAGCCCTGAAAAGTTTCCATCATTCCTAGTAAGTCTCTTTACTTCTTCAGTCTTATAGCTAGACATGTCTAATGTTCTGTTTGGCTTTCCTTATTATATAAAATTTTTGAAAAGTGTTTTCAGTGCTTCCCTTTTATTTTTCATTAATATCTCTTAGTGTGCTGGATAGCACCAAAGTGTAGTTATTCTGTTGTTTCTCCTGCCAGCCAGTGTTGATTCTTTGTGCTTACTTGATTTGTTAGTTGTCATCTTCCTTGCCCCTACATAGCCACATGCTGTGCAGCATCTCAGGTGCATTTGTAATTCTAATCAGGGGCAGTACCTCAGTAGGCCTGTGGTGCACTGCACTGAGCTTGATTCTTATTTAATAAATAAATAAGGTGGTTGCTCTGTGAAAGGTTTTAATGTTGTGAATCTTCAGCTGTGTCCATGAATATATGGGAATTAATTTACAAAGACATATTTTTAAAGAAATATTTTTCTTCTAAACTAAAAATGTTGAGCATTTCTTTGTAGTTTTATCTAATTGGCTTGACATCTTTAAAAGGTCATCTACCTTTTTTACTGAGCCCATGGATGAACTACAGCAGAAACAGCACTAGACATCAACTCTGGAAACTGTAATTCAGTCCTCAGCCAGCAGTTGTTTATAACCAGGGGTCTTTCATTTATTCTACCTCATTTGCTTCATTCTCTGCTTAAAAATTTGAGTTAACATTTCCTTACTTCTCAGTGGTCTAGGTATTATAGTCATTAACCCTGTGAATTTCTCATAATCTACAATAGAACGATATTGGTAGGCAAACTGAAGCAGGGTCCTTGATAATTGGACTTTCTGATTTTTTGAAATGTTTTTGTGTTAAGTAATTCTATGATCTGTATTTACATCCGTAACTGATCAGCTCAGTATCAGGAGTGTCAAACACTGAGACTATGAGAATGACAAAAACAGCTTTCTGCCTGTTCTTTTCCCCTTCCTTCTCTCTGCTATCTCAAATGGTGTCAGTAGATCATTTGTTAGAAAAACCCTTTGTAATTACATCCCACGAATCATCTTCAAATATCCTTTAGCCAGGTTTGAATGAATTGCAAGTCACTAGTGTGCTATCTTCAGATAGTGCTGTTATGTAAGACTTCTGATGTTGGTGCATTTAGTTACCAGAAACAGATTGCAGTACAGCATAAAGTTGCAGATTGACTTTTCATATATGATTGCTGAATGTACAGTTATTTCAGAGCATATCTAGGTATTTATATGCTGTGTATATGCTATATACTGTACCTTTTCTGTGTGTGTGTGTATATATATATATAATATAATCTAAAAATTTATACCTAGAAAATAGCTGAGAATGTCTTAAGATGATGTGTTGTTAAAACACCAAGTTAAACTTAGTTTTTATCACTGTTACATTAAATTAATATCTTGCCCCCTAGAAACTTCCAGTTCAGGAAATGGTAGATGGGCAATGTAATGCTACTGATAAAGGTTTTGTGAAACAGAAATACGTGTGCAACAATAATCATCTCTCTCTTCATGAACTCCTGCTTGATTTGGTTTTAGAAGAAAGACAGAAAATTGCCCACTGTTTCCCTTTGTGTGAAGTTGTTTCCCTTCACAGGGTAGAGAATCAAATTTGTTTCATGTTTTTTAATGTTGTGGGTATATAATTTTAGGTGAGGTTCCCATCACACTTCAGTTCAGACCTAAAGGATCTTCTAAGAAATTTACTCCAGGTAGATTTGACCAAACGATATGGAAATCTCAAGAATGGTGTAAATGACATAAAGAATCACAAGTGGTTTGCAACTACAGATTGGATTGCCATTTATCAGAGAAAGGTAAGACCCTTCCTGATCAAAACTATTACAGGTCTTTAAGGGATTGAAGTAAAATTTCTAATTATTGTGTTTATTTTTATTTCCTAGATCTGTGACTTTAAATTGAGAAAGGGAGAAAGTAGTTTAATCTTTTAAGATTCCAAAGGGATGTGTGTTGATTTCCATGAGGGTCCAATACAACATTGATTGAATTATGTTTGTTTCTTCTGGGTATTTTAGCCTGGACCTCTGTGTACGTTCATGTGCTCTTTAACACGCATGTTGTGCCTTAGTCTATTTCTGGATTATCTCAGGATGAGGCATCTCCTGCCTCTCTCACTTTTTATTTAACCCCTGCTATAGGGGCATCTATAAATACTCCTCCACAGCAGAAATTAATTTGTTTTCCTTTCGAGCCACCTCTTAGCACCTAGACTGTGCTTCAGTGTGGAGAAGCTCAAGCCAAAGCTAGAGCTTTTCTTTTTTCTCCTAAAGCAACCTGCTCCCTCTGTAAAAAAAGCTAGAAATAAGTGATAATATTTAAAGAACTTGGTCTGAATTTGAAATGCTAACAGTCTTGGCTATGGAGGCATGAACTTGCTGCTGTAACAGCAGTATTTTAAGGGCCAAACCTAAATACTAACAATAGTTTATAAAAAGAAACTGGTTGTTTGGCTACAGAAACTGACAGTACAGTTGTTGAATTATTCACTAATGTATTAATTACTAGAAGACAGGGTACAATTAATGCATCCTGTATTCCTTGCTTTAAGTACAGATATTTTTAAGAAAATATTCCCCATTGTGGAATTCTAATTATCTGTTCTTCACTTTCTAAATGCCTCTCTGCAAGGCAGATTTATATGCACTGAGATTCATTTGCCAGTACGCTGTTTGGGAACATCCAGGCCCCATAATATTAACAGTGTTTTATATTGTGCTAAATATTCTTAGCATTGCCAGTGTACTGCTATAGTGATTTACTTTCAAAGAAATAAGAAATATTTTTAAATGTTAAGAAGTAGTAGAGTCAGAATAGCTATTACTAGATTTAAAGGGTTGTAAAAACTGATACTGAATAAGTTTGAAGCTTCTAATTATAAAGAATAAATACTCTAAATACTGAGGGTTTGAAACAACAGCATGGATTGTAATATCATTCAAGTAGGCACAGAAACACAGCAATAGACCTTAGGTTTATATTAGTTTTTCACAGTGGCTGTTACCACAGCATGTATTCTCCTAAATAAACGTAGTGTTCCTTGGCATCTTATGTCATGAGAATTATTTTTTCTTTTTTTTTTTTTTAATGCTACAGTCATAAGTAAACCAGTCAATTACTTAATATTTTGGATACAGAATCACAATATATGTTGAGTTGGACCCACAAGGATCATCCAGTCCAGCTCCTGGCCCTGGACAGCACCCCAGGAGTCACACCTGAGAGCATTGTCCAAGTGCTTCCTGAACTCTGTCAGGCTGGTGCTGTGCCCACTGCCCTGGGGAGCTGCTCCAGTGCCCAGCCACCCTCTGGGGGAAGAGGCTTCTCCTGATATCCAACCTAAACCCCCCCTGACTCAGCTTTAGGGCGCTCCCTCGGGCCCTGTCACGGAGCAGAGATCAGTGCCTGCCGCTCCCCTTCCCCTCAGGAGGAAGTTGTGTCTGCAGTGAGGTCTGCCCTCAGCCTCCTCCAGGCTGGACAGACCCAGTGCCCTCAGCTGCTCCTCACACGGCTTCCCCTCAAGGCCCTTCACCACCTTTGTTTCCCTCCTTTGGGCACTCTCTAACAGTTCAATGTCTTTCTTACCCTGTGGCACCCAAACCTGCCCCCGGCACTGGAGGTGAGGCTGCCCCAGGGCAGAGCAGAGCGGGACAATCCCCTCCCCTGGGCTGGCACTGCTTGGCCTGATGTCCCCAGGACATGGTTGCCCCTGCTGGCTAAATTTGCCATCAGCCAGGACCCCCAGGCTCCTTTCCACAGCTGCTCTCCAGCCTCTTGTCCCCCAGTCTGTCTGCACATCCAGGGTAGCCTCATCCCAGATGCAGAATCTTGCACTTCCCAATGTTGAACTTCATACACTTGCTGATTGCCTCATCCTTGAATTTGTCAGTCTCTCTGCAGGGCCTCCCTGCCCTCCACCGAGCCAACAGCTCCTCCCAGTTTTCTGTTGTCTATGAACTTACTTACTATCCCTTCCACTCCTGCATCCAAATAATTTATGAAGATGTTGAAGAGCACAGGGCCAAGGATTGAGCCCTACAGAACCCCACTAGTGACAGGTCACCAGTCTTATGGCGCCCCATTCACTGTCACCTTTTATGCCCCACCTGTGAGCCAGTTGCTCACCCATTGCATGATATACCATCAAGTCTTCCTTTCTTTGCGTGTTTCCATATTTGTTAACACACTGCCTGATAAGATGATTGTACTTAGGGCCAAACAGGTATTTCCACTAAAAACCAGTGTTATCTCCTGCAATCTCATTTTAGCAATTTCCATAGTGAAGATAATAGGAAAAGGTCTGATGTCTCATTTGAAAGTGTTCTTAAGTTCAAGCAGTAAATGAGATATTTTCTGTGCTCTGAGTTTTGTTGTAAGAGAGTAACTGAAGATCAGTGTAAGACAACATAGAGACGGATTTCAGATAATGGTAATGTGTGGCTTTGTAGGCTAGGTAGGTACACAGAGTGTATTCACTCAGGCTAAATCACTGAAACGTATCTTGTTTTAAGAATAAAAGGATATACACATGACAACTGCATGCACAAATGCACAAGTTACTGTTATTTCTTGGCAGTGTATAATGGTATTGCCCACAGTCTGGAGTTTGTGTTAGTCTGTGCTGTACCTCTTTAATCTACTGATCTATGCATGTGACACACCCCCACCATCAGCAATCTACCTAGGGGCACAGTGTGGTGTGATCCTCTGCCTCAGCTGGAGCTGTGCCTGCCCTGTTTCTTTGTCTCCCCACCATTCTGCCTCTGGCTCACTTACTCCTTGAGATGTTTGGGAGAGAGATACTTGTCTGATTACTTTGTGTTTCCAGGTTTAAATTTGCATCACCTGCATAATTTTATTGTAATACCTTATGGTACAGTCTTTGAGTGTCTCCTTCAAGTCATTGCTTGTGTCTCATTGTGGCCTAGTTTGGAGAAGGTTTTCACTTCTTACTTAGGTCCTAGGAGGAACTTTGTAAGAGATGCAGAATAAATTCTTTTCCACTTATATTAGGTTAATTTTTATTTGGACATAGAAGATTGTTATTAAGTAGGAGGGAGAGGCATTCCAAACTTTCCTAAGATTTTTGTGTAGTGGTGGTGGCAATCGATGTACTCCATGTCCTGTGCTAATGAGCTGGAAGGAGCAGGATTGCCTCTTCAAAGAGAGGACTAATCTTTGTTTTGAAGTGGAAGTAATTTTTTAATGATGTCTGTCAGCAAGAAATTAGGTTTTTTTCAATTTAGATTCACACATCTATTCCTGTACCTTCTTAGGTTAGTTGTTTATGTGCCACAACTTAAACCTTTAACACTTGATTTCTAGGCAGGATCTGAGAAGTAATGGTAGTATTGCTGTGCTCATTATTACCATGTTAAATCTGTTGGTATTTGGCCAGTAACATTTCATGTGCCTTTTTGTCTCCTACCAATACAGGTAGAAGCTCCATTCATACCAAAGTGCAGAGGTCCTGGAGATACCAGCAACTTTGATGACTATGAAGAAGAAGATATTCGTGCTTCTCTAACAGAAAAATGTGCAAAAGAATTTGCTGATTTTTAGTAGGAGTAAGAGGACAAGATGACATCAGGGCTCACATTGGGATCTTTGCACTCTGTTAACAGATGAGGTGGAGCTGAGACCATCATATGTCAAAACAGTTACCTAGTTACTTCATTCCACAAAGCTGACTGAGGTCTTTATTGCCATCTTCCATGTGTGCAGTTTGCACCAACCCTTCTAACTAGGCACAATTAAGCAAGCACTGTTTGTGCAGTAACACAGAATAATAGACCACTTTCCTACTTAACTTTGGTTTCTGTCGTTCTTTGTTTCTGTGTATTGTTCATTTTCCCCCTTTGAAATGAAGTAGTTTTTTACCCAAGAATGCTCCATTTTATTTTGAATAATGTATTATTTGTGTGAGTGAAATGGAAGGTGTTGCGGCTAGTGTGATTTAGACTGAAGTGAAAGATAAATGTTGCTTCTAGTCTGTGCCAGCCAATAATTCATGTCTGTCTTGTGTCTGATGCTACAATTTATAATAATTTTTTAGTAGCTCAGACTAAACCTAGCCAACATTTTTAGCATTTTGAAGGTAGTATTTATCGCCATATAAGTGTCTGCTAAATTAACTTAAAAACATTTCTTCCTGGAGGCTGACCAAAATTCAGTAGAATCAATTGGATGGCTTAAGTAGGGGACAGTAGCTAGACCCCGTGCCTTGGTTTTCTACATCCCTGCAGTTTTCGTCACTGCCTCCTTCCTTTGTATTTCCCACCTAGGCAGTAGGCAAGTTGCCATAACCAGACTGTACCGGTGAAAGCTTACAGTCTCATGAGAGGGAGTAATTCCATCTGGTCTGGATTTTGGACCATATTAAACCAAGTCAACTTACCAGCATTTCAGTTGGCAGGTGTTGAAATGGCTTGTTTAAGATCAAGAACCCTAAACTCTTAAAGGAAGTTTTGGTCAGTACTGTAGAGAATTTCATTTTGATTCACTTTTTCTTCTTTTTTTTTTTTCTTAATTTTTTAAAAGTAGCCAATGTTTCGGCTCCCTGAGTATTCCTTGCTTCAAGCCTTTTTTGATTAAAAAAGGCATCCATTAGAATAAAAAACCACCATGCCACAAAAAGCAAAATGCGCTCTGCCATTAGCTATGAAAAACAAATGGTTTAGCAAATGCAAAATAATGTTCTAGATGCATCGCTGGATGAACACGGTTATTTTTTGTTAGCTGTTAAGAATAAGAGGTTATTGCCAAGTTTTTATTCTGGTATACTATATTAGTAAACTGAGGATGGAGTACTGCTACAATCATTTTCTTTTTAATTACAGCACTTCATTCATGAAGAAAAGAGATCAAGTTTAAAAACTGCAACAGCTAAGTTTATTTTAGTTGCGTTGTGTCTTCATTTCTAACCTACTTTCTTTCAATCAATCAGAATGTATGGTCACACAGATACAAGTATTTGGGTTTAATTATGTTTTGTATACTCTCACCAACTGACTTAAAAGGTATTGCTACCATGTGCTAGCTTTGGGCACTTTTACACATTTATTTCAATGTTAATAATCAGCGGCTCAGCACTTTTTTCGGGGTTGCTTTTAAACTTATTCATAGTAGTTTTATTTGTACACTTGGTTCTGGCTGTCTCAGTGACCTGTCTTAAAACAGCACATCTAAAAGTTCAAACTAGACTCATGTTTTATGATAAATTTACATGCATACAAGGATGAATTGTTTTTTTTAACAAATGAGCTATACTGATACATAGCCATTGGATTTGTTTGAATGCCAGTGGAAATAAACAGCTGGCATTCCTTCCTTTTAATCTGTACGACGCTCCTAAAAGAAAGGCCTTTGTAGACATTTTACAAAAGAGTATGAAACATACCACCCAATGTTCTGTCTGTTTAGGTTGTTGAGCATTTTTGCACAACGTCTTTAGGAGGCTGACACTGAATGCAGTCTTTGTCCACCCATATTTACATACATGCAAGAAAAGTATAAGATACTTTGCTGTAGCAAATTTTATGTAACAAAGATATATCGTCACATTAATAAATTTAAAGAAATCCTTTGTATGAAAATGTTAAAATCTTTTGTATTTCATTTAGACCAAGGACATGCTGCTGTATGCTAGCTGTATGCGATAAATTCTACAGTAACTTTGTTGTCGTTTATGAACTTTAAAAGATTTTAATAAATGTTGGAGATCACAATTTGATTCTGTTATGATTTTAATTTTTAATCATTACATTTATAGTTCTAGAAAGGTTCAGATATTTTTCTGTTCTGTAAAATACTGTATCATTCATCTTGCGTGTACAATAAGACAAAAGTCTAGGAAATTGGTTCTGACGTGTCTGTCTGATATCCAGATTAAATTCTACATGGGCATAAGTGGAAAAGTCATCATAATGCCATGATATTATGCTATTTTTTAATTTTATGAAAATCCTGTTAGAAAGTAAAACACTTTTCCAATATGGCATAATAGACTTCAGTATGGAAATGAGATTCTATTTTGGAAAAGGAGGGGAAGTGTGCAATTTCCAAGGCATTAGTGAGTACATTTGACAATGTGAGTATTATACAACCCTCTCATTTAAACACAGTCATGAAATATAACTACAGAATATTATGTTACCTGTATTTAATTTGAAAAATCCTTTTCACAATATGGAAAAATTGTATATCTATGACAGTAGAAGCTTGTTAATTTTACACATTTGAGGAATTAAGTGTTGAACTATATGGTATATTTTAATTGTACTCTAGTTGTATGTAACTTTCATTTCCAACATAAAGGATTGTATCTCATTAAGTACATTGCTTTTTTTATTATCTTGTCAGTTGCATTAAAACCCTTATTTTTAAATCCTTTAAAGTATTTTACTAATTTTTGCAAATAATTAGATGTTTTTAAGTGCTGCAATAGTGTGCAATAGTAAACATTTATATACAGAAGTGCAAATTAAATTATGTACAACACTTGTGCTGCTTCTTTGTGAATCAGAATGTTGTATGATGACAGTTGTTGCACCTCCCCACATGTGAGCAGGGTTTGAGAGCAAAGGGAAAAGGTTGTGAAACCTACTGCACCTATGAGTTGGGGCACATTAAGCTTTACACTAACTAGAGTGTCTGGAGAAGGTGGTGTGGAGAACATTAAAGGCACTATGAGAAGTCTTGGACTTCTTAGACAATCAAAAGCAAGCAAGGTGATCATCAGCTTCAGTATTGTTTGTCTTTATATTATTTTCATTCAGACTCAATGCTTTTTATTAAAGGTAATTGCCTGTTTTTAAACTGTCTGCAGATCCCGCTGTACAAACTTTGTGCTGTGTCTCATTGTGCTGTGAAACAACTGATAGAAGTAAAGAGTGTTCATGGTCTTGGCATTGTCTGTCTTGAGGCTTTTTCTGCAAGTGGTGTTTGGAGAGGCTCTGGTGCCTGCTCTGTAATGCAGCTCCTCCTCTTGCCACTGTCTGAGCCAAGCTGTGGCCTCTGTGCTTTGCTGCTGTACGCCTGCGACTGCGGTGTTGTGTTCTTGGCTCCCTGGTACTACTGCTACATTACATTTCAAAGACCTTTGTACTTTTTCTAAAGCTGAGCTAAAAAACTGCAAAAATACTGTCTTCTGCTTTTACTACAGCTCCTAAACAAGCACAGCATGCTGAGCCACAGATTAGAAGGTGTCATTCAAATCTGTTTCTTCTGATTTGCTGCATAAGGAGGACTTATCCCAGATCAGAATTGAAGAACCATTCCATAAGAAACTGGTAAAAAATTCCATTCTCCAGCTGAAGTGTACATAGCTGATCTGGATCTGTTTAATGATATTAAAAAAAAAAAAAAAAAAAGATATTTTGACCACCACAGTTTTACAAGTGTGGGTCTTGCATACATTTTAAAAATGTTTTTAATGGAAAGCTTGAGGTATTGACTGATTCAAGTTCTTCAACAGAAAGGTAAAATACGAGCACCTAACATCAAGCTGGGCAGTAAAAAGGTTAGAGCTCCACGAGGATGTTTAAATGCCTTATAGACAGTAAATGTTTGTCATCTTACATAGGGATTATATGAAGTGTTGGATTTTTTTAGAAGTATAAGATGGGTATCTAGAGGCAAGACAGGATCTCAAGATATCTTCCCTTTCTAACTTCTGAATTTGATGATGAATAAAAGTATGAATTGAATCTGAGATCTAGTCATATTTTCACCTTCTTTTGTTTGGATTTGGGGAGGGGTATCCTATGACAAAAAGGGGTGCCTGAAGGAAACTTGCATATATTGAAAATGTATTTTATTTTTATAATTGAGTACTACAAAAAGTGTAGTCCCTCAGTAGGATAAAAATGGCTTCAGGTTTCTATGACATCATTGGGATCAGTGTCCAACAGTGTTTCAAAGCCAGTAAAAATTCCTTTACAGCTTCATTGTGCTGTTCCCTCCCATGGAGGGTGAAGTACAAATGTCTTTGCAAAAACATATTTCTAGGAACTGTGTATGTGTGGCTCTTTGCCTTGAAGCTTAAAACAAACACACTTGTGCTCATTGACATGAGCTGCTGGTCAGTGAAGCATGAATGGAAGAGCCAGTGACTTGCACATTTCTTACTGCTGCTCAGCTTACAGGTCTAGATTTTGATGGATCACACAGTGGCAATCTAATGTCTGATGGCAAGGCTGCAGCACAAGAACTTCAGGATGAAAGGTTGTCAGAGTTTGAGGAGGCAGGTCAGTGATCTGTTCCATTTGTATGCAACCATGGTTACAGGTGTTTTCCTTTGCTGGGAGGTCGCTATCAGAGCCTTCTTCCTTTGCCTTTGCTTCCAAGGTGCTGTGGAAGATTAGAGAGGACACAGCTATGTTGATACAAATGGAGCAAGGTCTCAGCAGCCTGGCAAGCAGTGTGCTACGTTCTCAGTGTGTTCAGTAAGTTCTAGGAAAAATTGCTGCTGACTAGGGCAACAAAGAGAAAATTGGAGTGCTGGAAACGCTTGGTTAACTGATATTCTTCCCCCACCAAGGTAATTTGATTCAACTGAAGAAAAAAAAAATCATCCAAGACCTCACTTAGATTTGGTGGGGTATTAATGCTTTGGTCTACACAGCAATATCACAAGAATACTAGAAGTATTGCTTTCTACTTTGTATCTACATTGCTACTTTGAATGTGTATGTAGTTGTCTAAGTAACAGTTCAACAAAATGACTGCTTGATGGAGATGTCCTTTCACTTTCTCCTGTCTTTGCCATCATCCTCCTACTTGATGTTTGCATGAACTGGAGATCTGAGTGTCAGAATTCTGTTAATGATAGGTAACACCCTGGATAAGTAAAACACGACATGTTAATGTCACAGGCATGTGAATTCAGGTTAAGCAACCAATATGTAATCATTTTATAAATGCCCAGTGTTTATAAAGTATCTGTTTTCAACTGCTCCCCTAAAAAAAGGCACCATGTGTCTTCAGTAAATGCATTATCTTTATTTCCCTTTTTTCTGGCCGTATGCACTGGGAAGTGTGCATCTGTCAGGCTTGCTTACCAGTGGGAACACAGAGAGAGGAACTGAGCAGGCAGCCTTAGTAAAAACATCCCATCGTAGCAGAAAGAGGATCACAGTGGCGGAACACGTGATGTAGCGCGCATGTCGTGATAGAGTTGGTTAGTGCAAGCACATGAATTCATATCCAGAGTGGTTCTACTTCCTCAGAAGTATCTGCTCTGTGTTTAGAACATAACCCAGGGAATTGGCCCCAGGAGGACATCCACTCCTGAGAGCCACCTCCCAAGGCCACAGCACCCAGCTCATGGATTCTGGAAAGGGATTAACAGAGCAAGACTGAGTTTGCTGTGATGGATGTTTCCTGATAAGAGAAGTATTGCAGGGAATGCTGGGAGGAAAATAACATCCTAAAGTCTCATAAACTTATTTGGTCTTTTTTAAAGCCTTCGAAGGAAACTTGAAATATCAGTACAAATGCTTTTTCCCTTGGGATTTGTACAACAGAAACCTCAGCTTTAGGGCCTGGCTAGTATTATGTCTGAAGTTATTAAACTGGTCTTAATTCTGCTACTACTTGCTGACTAACAGAACTCAACTCTGCCTTTTGTTGAATTTTTTTTAATGTTTCAGGTTACTGCAAAATCCTGGCAACTAAAATCATGACAGTAGATGATCTTTAAGGTCCCGTCCAACCCAGAGTATTCTGTGATTGCACCTTCAGGAGCTCTCCATAACCAAGTGCTCTAGTTACATTTATTTGCCAGTGGATGTCACATTTACAAGGCGTGGAATGCTGTGTACAAAATGTCAGCTGCTGAGCACAGTAGGAACAAGAGACTTGGGAAATATTTAAGAGCAGTAGGGAATGAAAAATTTAGGTTGTACCAGTCACATAATGTGTAGGCAATATTACATGCAATACCAACCATGAGTATTTGTTCTTTCTTATTAGTAGATTTTGCCTTTAAATCCTTTTAGAGTTAATAGTTGCAATATTTTTTCACTGGTTTTCATATCGGCATGAGCAAAAAAGGAGGTTTTGATGCTAATTTGAACAAAAGCTTTTTTCATAATATCTACTATTGCATAGACTATATGAAAATTTCACAAAAAAAATCCATGATTGATAGTCCATATTTTAATTTGAATCCAGAATTAGAGGGGAGTATCTGTACTAATAGCCCACAATCACATTTCTATTTAATGTGCAACTGAAAGTTCAGAAATACACTCTTTTTAAGTAAAGATTGTCACCAATAAAAATTGAAAAGTGTTTCTAAGCTGATTTGCTAAGTAAATAGTATTTATAGTAGAGTGGATATAAAATTTTGAGATGGATAATAATCAAATTTAGATATATCTCTACTAATTATGTTTACAGGCAAAAGAACAACTGTTCTTATTTTTCTGAATTATGTGATCACCAGAGCAGTTGGAGAACAAGTTACAGCAAATGTGCTCTTGAGAGCACCTGTGATCAGAGCCTCATCAACCAATTTAAGAGCTGAGTAAGTTTTTAAATTATCAGTTTAGCTGTTATAAACTTAATGTAGAACCGTTGCATGTCATGTCTGCTCATGTTCAGATGCATCTGGGTTTGGTTTACATCAAAGGAGAGAGTAGAGGGAAAAACAGGGTCATCCAATGTGTGACTGGAACATTTGCCCCCCTGGAGCAGTGGTTCCTTTCCTGCAGTCCATTTTGGCAACCACTGTCCACCAAAGCAGGGTGTGCATGCTTTGAGCTTGCATATTGACACACAAATCATAGGCGTGTCATTTCTTCTGGTCTGCTCACAGTTCAGTGCCTAAGAGCAGACAGAGCATCCCTGAGTTCCCCAACAGAGCCAGTAACAGCTGCAGAAGATGTCCTTCCCTGGCCCCAGGGTGCTGTCAGGGGCTGAGGAGCAGCATCCTCCACAGCTGAGCAAAGAATGAAAGGCCAGACTCTGGTCTTCCACACCTGGCATCACTTCTGGCAGTTACATCAAAATAACAACATGGAGAGAAGATGCCAGTGTTTACTGAGAAATGGTCACTTTACAAATCCTAAAAATCTGGATATTTCTGACAGATGTGTTTTTCACTCCTGGGAGAAAAGCTTCCCAGCAAAGTGGGGAAAAAAAACAAGCACTATTTTTTTTAATGTACTGTTTGAAATATAGTAGAGATTTCTCCTTGTGTTTTGTTGACACATTTCTGTCTGTAACTATGTTTTTCTGAGTGCATCACCATGTTGTGCTTTTTCATTTGCCTTACTTCATACAACCAAGTGCTACATTTTAGATTTCCCAGAGAGGTAGTAGCTATTTCACTGAGATGTCTGAGCCGTGTTTATATAAAATGTTTTTATCAGGCTGTATTCTCTTTAACAGTGCTGGTATTTCATATGAATACTTTTTGTAAGCTTCTTGCTACATTGTTACAAGCTGGACAAATATGGGGCACGTATTACTACTTGTATGGGCACAATGGGCTGTGTTTTATACAATGAAATATGAAGTATAAGCTTTAAAATAACAAAGGTTTAAAGTCTAGACAGAAGCTTTATTAAATATGAGCAAACATCACAATAAGGAGTTGCACAACAAAAGTAGGGCAGGAAATTCTCAGTGAAGGGGATATAATTCACGTGCAGGAAGATTTATTTAAGCAATTCAGTCTTGGCAAAAAAGAGCAAGCAAAAACAGAAAGGTATCACCGGCCTTGCATTGTAGTCAGCTTCTGCACACATTCATTTATAGGCAGGTATGAAGAGGGTGCAAAGTTAGTCATCTTACTGAAGATTCATATGATCATGAAAAAAAGGTTAGTTAATGCATATTGTACAAAAAGTACCTTAGGATACTAAAGCAAAGGTTTCAGGGTGTCCCCACCAGGACAAAAGCGAGATCTTTGCCCCCCTGCCTGGTCAGTGAGTCTGAGCAGTGCTGCTCCCTCAGGCTGGCAGCCAGGAGCTGTCACTGATCCAGCTCTGGGCACCTGCAGCACTCCAAGCCTGACAGCCAGGGCGTTCACAAAGGGTTGTGCACATCTACAGACCCTGTCATTCACCTTGTAAGAGTGTACCCAGGGACCTGTATGGAAGGTAAATTGAGGCTGACTGCCTGCTGTGCTCTGATTTTGTGTTTAACACACACTGTAACTGCATTGAAAATTAATGCCAGGCTGCTACCGAGTCACTCTGCTGCATTCTGGCCACGGGTTTTCTGCCTACCTTCCCTCCTCACTTGCTTAACCCTACTGCGATCCCTAGGCTTTTGTCTAGGCTTTATGCAGAACTTCAGAGCAACATAACAATACCCAGCCATGCCAAACACCCTGGCAAGTCAGAAGGGGACTGTGAAGAAGACACAGCATGGGTTTTGGAGGAGCTTCCTGGCCAAGGCAGGAATTGAAGAGAGGCACTTCATTGCTGGACTCCATGGGCTAGAACTGTCTCTCATTCCTCTGTGGAGTGTTGAAGTAAGGAAAGGAGAGCAGGACAGCACGTACTAAGCTGTTGATACTGTGGAGAAAGGTAAGTGGCAACATTCCATTCAAGCAAACTAAAAAGATTACGGACAGGGGTGGAAAAGACCTTAAGTGAGGGAAGACAGTTTTCTGAGAGTAAAGCACTAGAAAGGTGAAACTGGACCAGTAACAGGGATTTTTCCCCTTTCTGGGTAGATAATAGTTGCCAGGAACTGTGGAAAAGACCCTTAATTACTTATCAATCCAAGGACGTCTCAAAACATCAGTAACATACAGGTATGAAAAAAGGTAGTGTGGAGTAAGGGGCCATTCAGAGCAGACTGGAAAGGGAACAGGTACTGCTGAGACCCTACTGCAGCCCAGGGTGCAGCTCCAAATGTCCTCTCCTGGAAGGTGAATGTACAGAAAAGAAGGGGGAACAAGATCAGAAAATGCAGACCATAAAAGGGCTGTGGTCATTCAGGCAGCTGAGTCTATATAAGAATGTAAATACAGAAAAACAGAGAAGTCAAATATTAAACTAAACAATATTAAAATAAAGATTATTACTACAGGAACAAACAGATATCAACTGCTTATATATTTTTCAAGTTGTAGATTAAAATTTTTTAATCCCCAGCAAAGAGGAGCTGGACAGAGCCTTTCTGCTGGTCAGAGCGAGATGAGATTCCTTACGTGCCCCAAGCCAGCGCTGGGTGTGAATGGGCTTGTGTGAGAGCTTGGCTGTGATGCCAGGAGATCAAACCCCATGACCTGGACGGTCCCTTTCCAGTCTTGTATTGCTAGGAGGGAAATGATGCAAAAGGGATTTTTAGACTGCTGTTAGTAATTGACTGGACATAGCTATACATTCATTCGCTTTGCTGGCCAAGCTGGCGTCTTACACCCATGCCGCTTTCACGCTCGTGACAAAAGTTACTTAGAAACAGCCTGTGCCCCCATTGGATTCCCGTGCCACCAGTGCTGTGCATTAGAAGGAATTCATGATGTTTTTTTGGTCGCCAGCCACATCTGGATGAAATCTCTCTGGTTTACTTTATTCCTCACAGCGAGCAGAAGGAACCACACACGGCCAGCCCCGAAATGCCTCCCTGAAAACCCAGGGGAGAAGCAAGCACCTTGCAGAGTTTGCTCCACGGCACGGTTCAGGTACCGATGGCATTAGCAACTCACAGAGCCCGCCGGGGCCGTGAGGGGAAGGCGCGCCCGGGGCGGGGGCCCGAGACTACAACTCCCAGCAGCCCCCGCGGCGCCGTGCGGCTCGCGGCCTTCATGGCCTCGCCTGCTGCGGGCGCGGAGCTTTCCCCGGGGCCCCGAGAGCTCTGAAACGTTCGGCCGTGGTTGGCAAAGAAATACATGTTTTACACAGGACTAGATCCATTGTACTCTGAAGAGTGCCACCTTACTGAGAGGGGCTTCCCTCAGTGTGAAACCACACAGGTCCTGTGTTATTTCCTCACTCAGCATCCCCATTGTATGCATTAAACTATGGGGTTTTTTTTAATCCAGGGCACTGGAATAAAGGTTCAAAGGGCTTTTTTTAGCTCTGGGAAGCTGAAATTCTGTGCCCTCTGCACAGCTAACAGGGTGCTACGCTCTCCTTTGCCACATGTGCCGTGCATTTTGTCTTCTACTCTTTCACTGCCAGGGACAAAACAAAAGGATAGCTTTGCAGTAGGAAACTGGCATTTTTCAACACCCAGAAAACAGGATCCACTGGTGTCCGATACCTGCACTGACCTTTGTGTGTTTCCCTTCATGTGATAGCAGAAGTTCAGACACACACAGGACAGACCCCTTGACCTGGATCTACCCTCCCTGCTCTCACTTGGTTCCCTGCATGGCTTGGGAACTTTTGTTTTTTGGCCAGAAGTGGGATGCAAATAGTCAAACAAAAGGCTAATTCACTTTTCTGCTTTATCTCCCTCCAGACATAATTTCGTTATAATTAAATTACCTTACCCCAATGAATGAAAATACAAGCCACAGATCATATTCCACACTGAGTTTTTCCACAACCCATTTCCTTAAAATTCCTCTCTTTGCTGTTCAAGGTCCTCTAGAAGGAATGCATGCCCTGTGTGAGCCTCACTTTGAATACTCAAAGGATTAACTGAAGAACATGATGAAAGGGAGAGTGTGAGTAAAATAGCTCGTTTATATTTGTATCCTCAAATGTCAGTTCATTACCAAAGTTAGAAACCAGCTGATGCAGAAAACTCATTATGGCTTCATTTAGAACGTTTATTTCTTTAGAGACAGAGAAGAATTGCCTTGCTTGGCTCACTTGTCCAACACAAATATGCCACGTTTTACAGTACACTTTGGGATGGGAAGTAATGAGGGTTTTGTTTAGGGTACAGTACACTTAATCCTCTATTTGTTTTGTTTATCTGCATTTATTTGAATCCCAAAGCAGTGAGGACTGTTACTGCCCTCTGTTCCCAATGCTTCTGTCAATACTTGAGTGCTGTTACTTGCAAAGCTCCTGCAAGCTCTGGTTATTTATCTGACAGCACATAAGTAAGACAAAATGAAATGGTTTGGGAAGTCGTGTCTACAGTCCTTTGCCCAAAAGTCCACTTTTCTGGTAATTGTAGTGCTAGTAACTGTGTCCAGTTAGCAGTTAGGTGACCTGGATCTCCATGCAGCCGGGGTGTGCTAAGCTTTTTGTCTGGGAGTGAGATGGATGCAAAACACCCGGGACAGGCCCATGTGCCCACTCTGGTGGCCAAGCAGGCTCTGTCTGTCCCTGCCAGCTGGGCACGTGTGCCAGAGCTCTGTGGAAATCAGGCCAGAGTCACCAGTAGGTTTTGTGCAAATCCCCAGGTAATTTTTAATGTCCCCCTTGCCTTGCAGCAAACAGCAGGAGTGTAATTTGAGTGGCTTGACTCAGAAGGAAAATTTTCAAGTAAAACATCCCACGAATTTGAAGTAACCCAGCCAGTTAAGGATAATCAAAAGGTCACAGCATCTGAGTAGTGGCTGGGATGCAGCCCTGGCTGCAAAGCCCATGTGTAGGGAAAGCAGGGAAAAAAAGTTGATAGTCCTTGCTTGATTTCCCTTACACTGACAGTGCATCTCAGTAATGTTTATATGCCATTAGAAAACATCAGCAATCAAGAAAATGCTGAAGAGATTAAAAGAAAAAAAAGAAGTGTTGTTGCCAGAAAAACTTGACACTTTTGTATTAAACTCTGGGGGTAAGATTTTAATGCCAGTGGGACAGTAATTTGTAAGCTCTTTGAGTTGATTGTTTCTGTACAGTAAATTCCGTGGGTACGCTCTCCTTGTGAAATAGTTTGGAGCTTAGACGAGTAAGATCTGCGGACTCAGTGCCTCAATCTCCTCTCTTTCCCCAGTGCCAGCGGTGGCACGGTGGGGGTGACTCGCTTGTGCTGTCCTTGGTCACTCCTCTTTCCGAACACCCGCGGCTGCACGGGTCCCACAGAAAGCCAAGTGTCTGCTACTCACATACGTGTTGACGAACTCATTCTAGGAAAGAATTTTTGTAACTTTATCCATTTTCCAACATCTGGCGACTCCTCCTTCCTACCTTGTATAAAATTTCCTCGGCTTGGTACCGCATCCCTCGACTAGGGATGTGTTTCCTTTCCGTTAGCACTTACACCCCTCTTGGTAGGAGGAGTAGAAATGTCCACAAGGAGGCCCCAAGAACCTCAAGTCATGAACCGAGCCCCGAGCGCTGCTCTCCGGCAGGTCCGCGCCCGCCCACACCGACCCCCCCGGCCCGCGGTTCCCCCGCAGGTAAGCGCTGCCGGGGCTAAGCCGCTCAGCGGAGGCGCCGCTCCGTGCCTCGCCCCGCTGCCGTCCCCGTCCCCACGGTCCCCGCGGTGCCCTCCCGCGCCGGGCGGGGCCGGGGTGCGGCGGGGGGTCCCGCGGCGCGGCGCCTTTAACGCGGCGGCCATGACGCGGGTGGTCCGTGTGTGGCGGGCGCGTC
>VZUI01001686.1:0-12545 GCA_013401135.1 Cettia cetti
TCTCCTCTCCTCTCCTCTCCTCTCCTCTCCTCTCCTCTCCTCTCCTCTCCTCATACAGCATGGGAACTACCAAGATGATCAGAAGTTGGAGCACCTTTAAGGAGAGGCTGGGGCAACAGGATTTGTTCAGGTGGGGAAGAGCTCTAACTGTCTGGACTCAATCCTAATTAAGCTTCACCACTTAAGAGCAGCTTTTTGAGGTGATCAAGCCAGACTTTCCTCAGTGATGCAGAGTGGAGAGATGGTAGTCAAAGGCATAGGCAGAAATATGAGAGGTTCAGTCAAGCAAAGATAGTGCAAGCCAAATCCTTGAGCATTTCAAGATTTGTAAGACTAGCTAAAGCCCTGAGCCAATCAGCCTGACCTCACAGCTGACTTTGCTTTGAGCTGAAGGTGAGACTAGAGCCCTGCAGCGATGCCTTTTACTGGCCTTTCCTGTGAACCTACCATAGTGTGTTGAGATTCAGAATTATTTTTTTCTCTGTTTCATCTTAATACCTCTTACCTGTACAAAAATCGAATAATTATACATGAAACTCTAGTCTGATCAATAATGGTTACAGATACATTTTTCATGGAGGGTTTCTTCATCAGATTAAATTTGGTTTCTGAAAAAAAGGTGTCATTTCTGAAAGATGTAAGATGCTATAGTCTGTTTAATACTCAGATTGAATTCCGGTTTTGACCAACTTTTCTACTACAAAGCATAACTGAATTCCTTGTTTATATATCAGGAGTTGTATACAAAACTCAAACATCATCACAGATGGCGAGTATGTTTTTGTGACCATTTGTAATGTGATAGTTTTTGGGTCACTCCACAATAAATGGGCATCTGGAATGGCCATTAAGGTTTGTCAAAATTATTACACATCTTCAAATGATGGTGAGAATGGGTGGGTTAAAACTTAACCTCAGTAATAAGATCCATCCATAATTGGCAGAGACTGTAACAATGCCCCAGCTGTGCCAAACCAAGAGTAAGAAACATCCACAGTGCCAAAAGAAAAGCTTGCTGAGGATCTTCTCTCAGAAGAGGAAGTCCTGAATTAGGCAGGATTTGAATGAAACAGAGCAGCCTTAGCAAAGTAAAGAAATTTTTTCTGTAAATAAAAACTGGTTAATATGACAGAGAAAGTAAGAATGTATAGTCACTTTTCAATGTGGAGACAAGTAATTTTTGGAGTTCAAAAGGGTCATTAAGGGGACTACGTGGTGTTCAGATTTGGCATAGAGGAGAGGGTAAGCCCTGAAGGTTTGCTGATACTTACTGTCTCATAAGCAGATGGCAGTATCCCTGCTCCCCTCCTAGCCACTGACAAAATTCTGGCGCTAATCCTGTGGTCTTATCCAGTAAGACTCTAAGGATATATCATGAAAAATAAACTGTAGGAGACAAAACCAAACACAAACAGTTGCAGACCCCGACCAGAAGAGCAATAAAATGGAAAAGATTGTCAGGTGTATATGCTTCTGCACATTAATATTTTAATGCATACTTTTTTTGCAATGTTGGCAACTTTTCTGCTGCAACTATGCAAAATGGCTGCTGCCATTTTGGAAGTAAAAAATGTTAGAATCCAAGAACACAGAAACCTTTACAAACAACTCATAAAAAAAAAAAAAAAAAAGAAGAAAAAAAGCCCTCAAAGAAGCAGAAGTGTAAGTCAAACACCATCAAGTTAATAGACAGAGGCTGCAGAAGATTGCTGCTTTCTGTCAAGGCTGGAGAGAGGTGTTGCCGTTTTCTGAGATACTTGGAACAGAAAGGAGAGAAAAAAGATGAAGATGGTAACAGTGGTAAATGGAGCTGCAAGCAGTATGCTATTCAATGAGCAGTACATCAAACTGTGAGACACAGGACAAGAATGCCTGCCAGCATTCTTGTGCCGTTTCCTTGAATGTCTTAAGTGAAGCCAGCCAAACGACCCTTAGAGGTATACTCATAGTATATTCTCATAGTACTGGGGTTTAGTGTTTTCCAACACTGTGAGGTCAACAAAAAGGTGCAAATCTTTTCAGAATCTGAACACAGCTATGCCTGGAGAATCTTAGTTAAAACCTGACCCCAGACATATCATCAGCAATAAATGTGGGGTTTTTTTGTTTGGTGTTTTTTATTTTTGGTTTTGTTGTGAGTTTTTTTGTTTGGTTGGTTGGTTGGTTGGTTGGTTTTTTGGGTTTTTTTTTTGTCTCAGCAGCCACTTTAAATTGATTATTCATTTTTTACAAATATGGGGAAAAAAGTGTCTCCAGCTTATTATATGCTATTAATGTTAAACAACAACAATGAAAAAAACCACACCTCATTTGTTAATATGATACCTTTTGTACACCTGTCACAATACTGGGAATCTGAACGGCTTAATCTTTGATATTACATATTTACAAGCCTCACAGATCAAACTCAAATTGTGTTTCAACTGTACTTTACCTAGAGCAAGGAATGTCTAGGCAGATAGCCCAGAGCATATTTAGAGCTGCCCTGCAGTCAGTGAGACACATGAAGTGAGTATACAATGTCAAAGTACTGTAAGAATAAGTCAGCTAGAATATAATTGGCTTGGATCATAGGTCTACAGGGCTAAGACACCAGAGCCATTGGTAAATTACACAGGCACTTTTACTTGATTTCCTGTTTTTTCAGCTCTGAAGTGATAATTCTGGTGAAGATGACAAAGACTGTTGAAGAGATTTTATTTAATACAGATGGACATGCTAATGCAGAGTGATCTACCCATCCCTCCAATTAGCCTACTAGGTGCAGCTTGATATAAAGCAGAGACTGGAGCCCTGAGGACATGAAGCAAGACAGGGAGAGCAACATAGCTCAGCATGTTTTCAGGAAATCCAATTATTTGTCTGAAGCTTTGAATTCAAAAGTGGATTCAGAAAGTCCTAAAGCAATTATGATTTGCACTGAACGAGACTGGCTAAAGCCAGCAGCTAAACGTTTGTATTGTTTTTGGCTTGTGTGCTCCATTTATACAGTAAGGCCCTTTAGCACAATCATTTCAGCATGTAACTGAAATGAGTTTAGTTTTCAATAGAATTCTTTTTTCAAATAAGTTGATAAGAAACACACCACTGCTCTTATTTTTAGTGCAGACAGAAGGGCAGAAAAAATTCTAGATTTCAAAAACGATTTGAAAACTTTTATGAGCTTTAAAGACAGTGTTGTGTTAGGTATCTTGCACAAGATGATAATGTCAAAACATTTGTCTGAGTGAGTACCCTTCAGTTAGTCTACTGACTCTTCCCATGTTAGCATGATGTGCTCTGGCAGTATGATCTGATGCAGGAAACATTCCAACAAATATGCAAATTCTTTATGCTTGATATGTTTGCTAGTTACTTTGGTGAAAAAAAAAAGTAATGGTATTCTAAATATATTTTAATGCTTTTACCACCACCAAGTGCTCTTTATTGCTGAAAATGTGCCTATTAGTTTTGATACTTAAATACCCATACCTATGTATGTTATAGACATAGTCCATATATATTACAACCTTAAACCACTTTATTAATGGTATCAAGAGATACCTAAAACCATCATAATGAAATCAAAGAATGGAAAAATTGTCTTCTAAGATTTTACACATTTATCTCCTGAATAGATAATGACCCTGAGCATATTTATGTAAAATCACTGTACTCATAATTTATGTGTGCATGAATTTATGTTTTCCCTTTACATTTTGGCAATGAACACTATGTATGTGATTTTTTTTTTCAAATTCACCAGATATAGCAAATGAAGTTCTGTGAGGCAGGAATCTTGTAACACCAGGAAATTTATTTTTTACATATATATGTTTAATGCGTGCATTCTTTAAAATCAGTTGTAGGCTAACTTGTTTTGATTTCAGAGACTCCTTAGAGATTTGAGCAGAAGAACAATGTGAATTTTAGTCATATTCTTCTAATTTTAAATCATTTATGTGGCTGTTCTTAAAGACAAAATTCTATAAAAAACTCACTCCTGAGCTGTAGCTGCTAGATATCTTTTTTAAATAGCAGTAAAAATACCTCATAAGCAAAATTGGCCCAAAACTGAGATTCCAAGTTCACTGGAAGTTTCTTTTTAATTTAGTTTTGATCTGACCTGTGGTGGCTGTTTCCAATGTCCATAGCCCAGGCAGACCCTGCAGGAATCCAGGCAGTGTTCTCTTTGAACTCTGTCTTGAGTTCTCTAAAACCTACTTTAACCCAAGATGTTTTAAATGAAAGACTTCAGACTGTATGAAGTAGCATTTTTTGACAAAACTTTGTTTCCTTTGATAATTTCTGAACACTTCTATTTACAACATGCTCTGATTGAAGACAGACTGCTATGATGAAATGACAGATGTTTCATAATTATTCCCTTCCAAAGCCTTTTGGATGCAAGCCTCATCATAACTCACAAATGGGTTAGTCTACTTCTCTTTGACTCTGTGCTTTTGGTCGCTTAATAAGAACTAATGTATACTTGAGCAATTAGCTCAGCATATTTTAATAGACTTCTAAAACAAAATCACAATGATAACCTTGTGATTAATTTCCAAGATTAGTTATCAGAAAAACTGAATTCTGCTCAGTCTTAATACAAATACTGGGTGATGGGTTTTGGCCTGCCACGAAAAACCTCCAAGAATGTCTATATAAGCTTTTGTGATGCGTCCTAAGGCTGCGTTCTGCGTTAGATCTCCAGTCCCAAACCATAATCATCCCTTTCTACCCTTCCAACAATTCCCTTGTCTTTTCTGTTTATTACTTAGGCCTGTTGTTCATTGATATGAAGTTTGTTTTTTGTCAACATTGAATATCTGACACAAACCACCCCAATGTGCCAGGATAGTTACCCAGCCCTGTCCCAAGTTGTTTTGATTGTTACTGTGGAAAAAACAATGCTGTTAATTCTCTCCCTCGTATGTGAGTAGCTAACAACCAATGTAACAGAGGCTGTGTTGGAAAGTGCTCCAGGCACACCACCCCTCTGATTTAGCATCTCTGGGCAGCTGACCAGACTGGCTGAAGGATGGGATGATCCTGCTGTTAGTTAATTGTGCATATGTAAAAGTTAGAATCAGACTGTCACGCTGCATAACTGCAATTAAGAATCCAGTCTCCATATTCAGCAGTTCTCATGTGGGGTTTTTGAATTAGGAAACATTCTTGTTAGTTAGTTTACTTTCTGAGGTGTTTGCAGGAAGCAAAGATGTATGTCAGGAACTATACTTCCATTCGTGTTCACTCATAGAGATGCACACAGGCATAAGTGAAAATATTTGTGCATAAAGGAAACATAAAAACTTTTGAGATATTTTAAAGTGTATAGTGAAACAGTAATTCAAATAGCTTTGCACATTAATGCATTTAAAAATTATTTAAATGTTTGAGAAATTCTTCACCTGCTCTTCATTCTTGCTATGAGCTGTGTCAGTCAGTTCTTACAGTAAATCTCTTTGTCTTTCCCTGCTGGGAATGTACAGAAAAAATAATCTGAAACTCCCTTGTTAGGAACATGTCAAATCCTTAATCCAAGCAGAAATTGTGTACAAAAATAAACCTAAATGTTGGGATATTTATAGATAGTCTATGGATAAACCTGGTATCACAAACATGACCAATCTTTTTCTATATTGTCCTCATTAAAAAAAAAATCATTTTTTAATGACAGAGTAAGGAAAAAAACACAGATTACAAAAATAATAATAAATAGATAATAATTGTATTGTATAGTATACACAATAGAAATGCATTATGTTAGCTTAGCTTGGACCAAAATGTGGATTTTCTTCATAGAATATAATACATCTTATTATGATTCTGTTGTTTAAAGTTTCAAATATGTGAATATACACATACATGTATATTCACATATTTGAAACAACTTTTTTTGAAAACACTTTCCAATAGACAAAATATTCCAAAATATCACTACAGATACCTATACAGCATAAGATGCTTCATAGATCCTTTAAAAATCAAATGTTTCTAGCCATCTTGAAGAGTAAAATATTGATTATCAGATTATGGCATCAGAGAAGCAGAAGAGTCACTGGTATAGAAATTTCTCTTCTTCAGTTGGGGCCGTAAGTAAAGCTTGTTTTGGAGAAACTGCAATCAATATCCTTATTTTGATTGCATTTTTAAATGAAGTTGCACCTTAGTAACATTTAAAATTATGAAATAGCTGGTCTCTCTTTCTGAAAAGAAGACAGAAACAGTGAATATAGTGCCGAAATCTGTACTTTTCACTTTTCTGGTGGAACTTAGGACAGAACTGACCTGTGAAGTCCTGAGTGGTTTGGTTTGGGTTATCTAAGTGCTTCTCTTCTAAAAACATTACATTACATTAAGTTTATTCTTTGAAGGCATTTGAAGTCAATTTCTCTTTGGAAAAGAAGACAGAGAAGTACTATCACTACTCTCCATTACAAGACTTACTGGACTGCAGCTTTGTTTCGTTATGTAACTGCAAAGTTTTTTTGTTGGTTTTGTTTTTGTTTTTTTTTTTTTCATATACCTTTCCATATTCTTTATCATAATAAAGATTTTAGAGTTTATGGGACAATGATGCTTTGGCAACACCAGTCTGTGCTGGAAAGCTGTTTTTGACTTTGATTATTAAGCAATAAGGCAGATTTCAGAAAGCAAAAAGTCCTTTGGAATTCTAAGAATTTGAATAAATCTTGAATAGGTTTTATTGCTTCTTTTATTATTCTGAATATTAAGTGCACACATTGGGTGATAGTAATGTAAAATTATTTATGAATTGTGAATAAACTTATTGTGAAAAATTTTTTTCAGTGAGGATGGTGTTGTATTGACTCCTTTGCTACCATATGGAAGAAAATGGAACAGGTGCATATTCACAGGTATGCAAAACTCCAGTATTTACACTAAAGCTAAGCTAAGTCTCTACAAACAATGGCTTAATTTTCCTTCAAGTTAAGTTTTAAATACTGGTAAACTCTATATTTAATGCCCTTACAACATCTGCATTTATAGAAATGGCATCCTTATGGTAGATTTAGCTCTGATGACTTCATTTTTCTAAAGAGGGCAGCCAAGTAGGGGGCAGGACAACACCTGTTTTTGTGGAACCTTATGGAGAAGATTGTGTGGAAGTCCTGTAATTCCTTTCCATTTCCCTTCTCTAATCACTGCCATTGCTCACTGCTCCCCTTCCCTCAATTCCCACCCTGCAGCACCTTGAAGCTCATTTTGAGTTTTAAATTCCCTGTACCACAGAATCACAGAATGAGCTGAATTGGAAGGCACCCAAAAGTGTCACTGAGTCCAACTCCTGGCCCTGCACAGGACATCCCCAAGAGTCACACCATGTGCCTGAGAGCAGTGCCCAAACTCTTCTTGAACTCTGTCAGGCTTGGTGCTGCGATCGTTTTTCCAGGGAGCATGTTTCACTTGTATCTTCATGTATGAAATTTTAAAAGTTGTTTGTTCTTTCTTTTTCTTGAAATCTCATACTGTCAGTGTAAGTGTTGCTGTTGGATTAGATTACACTGTAGGAAAATACACCAAGAAAGCAGTTTGTGCATTAAAAAACCCTATTTCATTTAAAGTTTATTACATTTCTCCCAGTTTCCTGCTTTTGAAGTTAGTTATATCTTCTGGATGTGGCTTTGTTGGGAACTATTCCAAGCTCCACAATTTTATGAATTGCTCTGAGAGGCACATTTGGCTAGAATGATAAGTATTCTCTGTCTTATGACAACAGGAATACCAAAGATTTTTTAAGTTCAGCTTCCTGAGTTCTTGAACTGGTTAAAGATTGAAAAATAGGTCCCTAAGAAAAAAGACTCCAGGCACTAATATTTTATCTGAGGAGCTGATAAAACTACTTACACAGACCAAGGCAAGAGAGGAGTTTGTAGCACCTGGCAATGTTATGGCTGAACAGATTTGGAAAGAATAATTCAGAATATCTTTGGGGACAAGATCAGTCTTAGGAGCTGAGTAAATTTATATAGGATTTTATAAGCTTTTTTTCCACCTTACTTGTGGATTCAGGGAACTATTTCTCACAATAGAATTTGGTTTCTGAGGAGAGGAGTTATTCATGAACTGAATTTCTATCCACCTTCCCCTGCATCACAAGTTTGTTGTACTAGATACTGAACCTGTAATGCAGGACATGAAACTATGAATAACTGTGGGATCCTTCTCCCACAGGTTTGATATATCAGAAATCACTGCCCTGAAGCTTCTTATACACTTAAGCTAATTAGAGAATTCCTTCACAAGAGGTTTTACAGGTGTAGAAGCAAGTCACCTCCTCCTATGCAACAGGACACAAAAGTCATCTCATTGCTGTTTTGACTGCCAGTGTCTGCCCAAGCACGTTTCTTCTTCCAATACAGATTTCTCAAGTGAAAGCTGTAATTACTCACTTATAGGATTTGCTTGGGTAAGTGCTCTGTCATTGTGCTGGAATCTATGTTTGCATTAGTGGAGATGGAGGGGAAAAATGAATGACTCTAACCTACTGGACAACAATGCTTATAGAGAAAGAAGACATCTGAGTTTTATTCCTGATCCAACAGTTCTTGAATTACACTGTACCCTGGAGCTTGAAGTTACCCAGCTCTAGAGACAGCTAAATTGAACTCAGACTCTAAAATCCTTTAGATCTCCTGCATTGTCCTCTGGAAAAAAGAGCAGTGTACCCACCAATTCTTTGGGTTGTTTTCATTTCAATTAATTTTTTTTCACTTTTTTTCTCAATTTTTTTAAAATTTTCAGATTTTTAAAAACTTCCAATTAATTTTTTTTCATGTGGCTATATAGCTTATAATATATTTTAATTCTTCATTCTTGCATTAGTGCACTAGGGATGGAACATGGCTCATTTTTTAGTGTTTTTGTTTCTTCTTCTTCCTCTTCCCCAGGATTTATATTAAGAAAGTCTGAGATGAAAGCCATGACTGATTTAAAAGTGTGCAAATCCAGAATTACTGCATTTTTATAGGTAATCTGTGGTCTGTTGTATGTGCTTAAAAAAACCCCAACAAAACAACAAAACAACAAAAAACCCAGACAAATAATACTTTTATTAAAATGTTGATGTATTTTAAAAATGGAATTATTTACTGCACTTTGAAAATGGTTTCTTTATGTATTTCTGATTTGCAAGGATAAAATTCCAAGAAACAATTAAGAATTTTCTGGGAATTTCAGAAGCAGTTATCTTTTTTCTTTCTTCATAGCATGGGTGGTCAACATCTTTAAATACCTCTGAAATCCTGCCTTATTCTTCAACCTCAGAAAATGCAAAGAGATTGTGGTGGTTACAGCAGAGAGAGGTAAAGTGGTGATCATCTCTTCTAACACAGCTGCAGTGGCAACCTGCCCCAGGAATTCTGGCTTTGATTGTGATTCTCTGAGCACTACCCCTGAGGAAACTTGGTCAGGTGTTCATTGTTCATTGCTACTCCAAATTGATGTCACAACTACCTGACAACAAACCTCACTGTCATAGGGAGGTGCACCCAAATCCTACATTTTCTAATATTTTTGTATGGTCTCAAGGGGATGAGATGATTGGTGTAAAAAACGGGCTCTTTCCTATATCTTGATGTGCTATATGAACACACATTAGTATTTAGCTCTGAATCCTTAGAGTAGCACAAATAAGAAGGGAACTCCCAGCAGTGCTTCAGTTGTCCTATACCCTTTTTTTGTTTCTTTGAGTGTTGGTAGGGAGAGAAAAGAATTTATTTTTTTTTAATTCATCAAGAGAGCAAATACCAAAACACAAGCCCCAGGAGTGCAAAGCAAGATGCTCAAATCAATTCTTCTGCTGCTGCTAAGTTATAACTTGATTTTCCCATCAGCAGACTGAGGCACTTTACCTCTGCATATTCAACGCACACTTGCATTCCTGCTTTGTTGAACTCATCAGAGATGCCTAACTTCTCTTTCACATAGCAAAGACAAATTTTATGATCTGAGAAACTCAAGCTGCTTTCCATGTTGCAGCTTTGCAAGTTTAATGGGAAAACACCCTCCAGACCATGCCCCTCTAAGTATACCAGAGCTCTGTAGGTAAAAGGATTGTTGGTGTGGCATCCATATACACCTGGCAGGCCCACACAGACATTCTCCAGAGCAATAAATGTGCTCAGAAAATTAATAAGAAGAGTCCTCACTCCCAAAATATATCTGGGTTTAATAATCTAAATAGCTGATTGTATAAAACCCCTTTCTTGAGGTTTTGGCTTTTACTGCTTAAAATTTTACTTAAAAATTCACTGAAATAAATGTAAAATACATTAAAAATACCCTTTCTTTCAACATGTGGCTGCATCACCAGAGTACTCTTGCATTGTTATCCCAGGTATTTATTTGCTTATACCACACCTGATACTAAGATACTTGGTACCACAGATGATTCCTGGTTTTGCTTCGTGGTTTGCACAAATTTATAACAGAGAGTTAACCAGCCCTGCAATGTCTGAATTGAGTTTATCACATTAACAGATAAAAACAATGCAATTTGATCTCGTAAATGTGCAGCATGTCTTGTGTTTATGATCAGCAGTTTACATCACCTTGGAAAACCTGTGTTTGGACTATGTGGTCTAATAGATGTTCTCTACAGCTACATCTAAGCTCCCCTTAATTCTGGCAGAAAAAAAACTGCTGAAAATTTATTTATATTCTGGTATAAAAGGTATGAGACCACTTTTTAAAAAAAGACTTCTTATTTAAAACAAAAAGTTCCCTATCATTGGTGAGTTAGCACCCATTACAAATAAGGATGTTTTCAGTTGAGTCCCACATAAGGTGTGCACAATTTGCAATGTACAGTTCTAGTTATTGTATGGATTTAGAAGGTCAGGTGCTTGCTCATTAAAGGGCATTTCTAGCTTACAGGTTATTTGTAAAAAGTATCAAACTAAACCGTGGTTTGTAGTAGAAATGCTAGCAATGGCAAAAATAATGCTCTGACATTTTGACCTTCACAATGTTACATGCTAAAACACCATCAAGACTGAATGATACAAACAGCCGAGGGTGCATTAAACTAAGCAGATTTTTTTATCTACTTCCAATTTAGTCTTATTTAATTTAGTTTTTAATAAAATGCATTTCTGTTAGCCATCACTTCACCCTATTTTCTGTACAGCTTCAAATGACTGCCTTTTAGAGCTATGAATAGCCAAAGTAAAAATCTATAGTTACATTAGTTGCAGATTATTGGTCTATAAGTGCTCATTAAACACTACACTTATTCTTTTCAATTTACAGTGTTATTTGTTTTCTTATTTCATTGGCTTTGATAGGTCTTTTAAGACTTAGTTTTCTGAAAGTATCCATTCCTCTGACAGTAGAGCATAGCCAAGCTCCGCTACCTGAAGCTGTAACTTTCAACTCCTACCTACTCTCTTGAAACTTATGGTGATTGATGCTCAAAATATATGTAGATAAAACTTAATTTGAAGTTGAGAAGAATTTTGGCACCTGAGTTATTTTAACCAGGATTATTTAGGATTTTTATTTTTTTCCTGTTTTAAAGGATCGTGGAAAAGCAGAATGAAAGCATATAACTATTTATGGTTGGGAAAAATGTATTAAACAAAAATTAAGCTTAAATGTAATATTTTGATCTTTTAACTTTTTTAAAAAAATCTTGGCAATCTAATTTGGTGTCTAACTGAATTCACGGCAGTTGATTTAGAGTATACATTCATTTACTTTGTGACAAATATGGAGGTCTAGTCTTAGTAAACACCTTCCAAGCTGGTTTCCAAAGACAGTGACTTTAACAAAAATAGATTTGTTGTCATTTTAAGTGTGATTAAAATAAATGGAGAAAGTGTGGAACTAAGAGAAACAAAAATCCACACCAAAATTTATGTTTGAGGGGATGTTAGGTTACAAGGAACTAATTTATCTTCAAAATTAAAGTTTTCAATCTTATGCTAGATAATGGGTGAGGAGGGGTTTAAAGTTAAACATATCTAATTCATATTCTGGTTGTGTGAGGACACCTGATGATTTTCTGAGATGAAACTTAATTTTATAATGATATATATAAAATATTTTCTTCTGTTGCTGACAATCAATGCATCTTGGTGTATTCAAACTCTGACAACAGCAAGAACAAGATATTTGTATAAAACCCAAAGTTTTGTGATTTTCTCTCAGGGAAACTAAACTGTCATGAAAAAGAAAAAGAAGAAAAGGAAAAAGAAAAAAGAAAAAAAAGAAAAAAGAGAAAGAGAAAGAAAGAAAAAGAGAAAAAGAAAAAGAAAAAAGGGTCTGGAATGGAAAAATAGGTACCAGGTAGTTAATGAAACTACAGGCAAAAAAACCCAAAGCAAATCTGCTTGAAATTATATATGGATCATTCTCAGGTTTGGTGGGTTTCCCGAGATTCAGGTGGTTTAAAGTCCTTTGCCCTCTGGAAAGCCCCAAGCCAGATGCAGGAACAACACGGAGTCCTCAGATGTTCAGTTTTCACGGTTTCTCATGTTGTTTATTATTTCTTATCTTTTCTTTCTGCTCTGTGCCCGGCCAAGGTCTTCACAGCA
>VZUI01001689.1:0-27045 GCA_013401135.1 Cettia cetti
CCTTCCTTCCTTCCTTCCTTCCTTCCTTCCTTCCTTCCTTCCTTCCTCCCTTCCTCCCTCCCTCCCTCCCTCCCTCCCTCCCTCCCTCCCTTCCCCCCCCCACATTCTTCCTTCCCTCCCTTCCTTATTTCCTTTCTGATTTCCTTCCTTCCTCATTTCCTTCTTTCTTTCAAACAAGGTTTCCTCTTTGAAACAGAAAGCAATGGGGCAACAATGCTCAGTAAAAGCAAAGCTTATCCCACTTTCAGAACATAGCCAAGGAGTTTTTGCAGTGCTGGCATAGAGTTAATATTTAAGCCGATGTATTTTGATTTTTCAGCAAACTGTTTGGAAAGGAATAAGCATAGAAAAGCTTTGGTCTGGAATTCTGATCAGAAAAGTTACCCGTGTATTTTATGGCATTTTTTCTTATGTTTTCCTTTTCTTTAAAACAATTTTTAAAATTAAAAAAGGCTTGTTGCAGGCTTGCTTGCCTGAGCTCTAAGCTGGTTGGTGGCTGTCCTGGGAGTGCCTTGTACTCCAGGACTGCTGGCTCCTTTGGAAGCAAACCCACTGATCAGGATTCTGGATTCTGATTGCTTCAATGGATATCCCCTGGTACTGTGGGATACTTTTGCTTTTTTAAAAGAAGGATTTAAATACACTTACATTACGCAAACTGTGACCTAATGGCAATAATTACCTCAAATGTGGGCATTCATCCTGGTTTTAGCCTTTCTGAAATCATGTAGCCAGCTTGAACTTTGATTCAAAGACTCTGAACTCCATAGGGGCGGAATAGCGATAGATGCCCACCCTGGTCATTGTTGCTTGAGTGAATTCTGAAGACAGTGAATCTTTAAAAAGAAAAAAAATTAAACCAAGGAATAGATTACTCTTTTATGTATTTTAATCAATTGTGATGTTAAAATGCACATGTAAGTATATATGTTTATAGCTACTGTAAAATGCTTTGGCCTTCTAGAAGTTATTTAATGAGTCACATTTTAAACCAATATGAACTGAATAATAGACTGTGGCTACTTAAACAGTTTTCTGGCTACATTTTATAGTTATTACAGTGTTTTATAGTTTACATTTAAACTGGTACTTTTTAAGGGAAATCTTGTGTTTATAAGTGACACCTTCAAAAACTCAGTACAGCTGCCTCTTTTTTAATTTTGCCCGTTAAAAATGGAAAAGTATAAGTGTGTTTTTAATATGTATATTCTGTTTTGAGATATAACATAGTGTTGGAAAGTCAGTCCAGAGATGAAGTAATCCAATGTATTCCAAAATCTGACTGAAAAAAACACTCCACCCACTTTGAAGATTTAGTTCAACAGATAAGCTATTTGTTTGTTCACTTGTTTTAATAACATGTTTTATCAGGCCTCCCTGGGTTGAAGCAGGGAGCACTATACAAAATTCACTGTTCTATGTAAGATCCTCATCTGGATGACAATACCCACATCAGGAGAATGAAGGATATTCATAAGAAGGATTGTATTGTACTGTTGATAAATCATTAGCCAAACAAATAATTCCTGAGTTAGTGAATGCTTGTTTTATTTGGGGGGGGGAGGGGAGGGTTGTCTGTAAATGTGTGCGTGTGTTTGTGTGAGCCACTCAGAGGCAATGCTGTAATTTGGCTTTCATCTGATCACCCCTTTCTTACAAATGATGCTCACCACCACAGAAATGTTTTAAACCAGTAAACAAAATACAAAGTTCAGTGACCATCTCCTTGTCAACTCTGTTTTCTCAGCACATGCCAGTCCCCATTAATGCTGTTTTCCACTGCTGCTACCCTGTACTTTGCATTTTGATATATCATATTCCCCACTCCCTGGTCTCACTTAACTGTCTAGTTTCTTCTGTTTGTTCTCTCACTTGGGAAATCAATGAACATGGTATAAATATCTGCTGGGCAAAATGGTACTTTGAGGTCCCAAAAGTACAGGAATTGGCATTTAAAAATAGGTATATGTACATCTGGGCTTCAGCAGTGGAGATAGGGTGCTCGCGGTAGGACTCCGTGTTTCCACCGTGCCTGAGGGGGTTGTATTTGTCAGCTCAGCAGAGGTGGTGGAAAGGAGCAATCGGCGATGCTTCTTTGCGGCTGGGCACCGGCGCAGCTCTCAGGACAATCAGAGCCGTGGGGCCGGGGAGTGCAGCCCACCTCCTCCTCCTCCCTCAGCACCATTCCGGTGGTTGCCATTCCTGCCTCGCCGGCCACATTGCCAGAACCATCAGGTGTCATACGGCAAGCCAGGAGTGCCAGCAGCACTCGAGCCGGCTGGAACATACCCACCCTCCCTCACTGTGCATCCGGCTCCTGCCTGGTCCCCCGTTCTCCTGGGCGGAGTCCACACTCACAAATACCAGCACACTCAAGGAGCCACAGAGTCTTGTTGAATACCTTGGCTTACAGCTTGTTAGGCAAGAAGGGGTTTCCAACACTGGCAACGCACATCCCGTAGGATCTGGATGGTTACATACAGCACCTCTGCCCTCAGCAAGGAAAAAAAGCGCTACTGCAACGCTTCCACCTCACACGGTTACATACAACACTTCTGGCTTTTCTTTTCCCCTGTTATCCTTTACGTGTTTGATTTTTTAAATTTTCTCTATATATTTTTTTACTCTGTATTCTTGAAACTAAACTTCCACAGATATTCCAGGGCACAAACATTTCAGGTGTAAAAAAGGATCTCCACATCCCATGTTTCACCAACAAAGCAATCAAGGCGTTTTGGGTACCAGATTCTACTTGGGCAGAACTAGAATGTAGCTTGTATATTTCATACCAAATCCAATTTCTGAAAGGAGAGGAAGTGTCATTAATAGCTTTAATAAAGGAGTGTGTGAGAGAGAGAGAGAAAGAGAGGGAGTGAGAAAGAGAGAAGAACGAGGGGCATCTTGGAAGGTGAAAAGTCTAGATTTTGGGTAGTTAAAAATGAACCAATGGGTGAAACACTTTTTTAATGAGTTGTAAAATCCTTCTAAAAACAGGAGGGGTGAAATGGAGGGAACATTTTATGCCTTTCAACTGCCCACAAGCCCAGCATACTCTGGATGGAAAGTGGAAGTTAATATACACTGCACCAAAATTATTAAGGGAAGGTGGGGGCAGAGCTGTGAAATGGTATTGCAGTCGCAAGGGAAAAGATGCCCCTACCCCAGCTCTGGATCTCAAGTGGTTCTTTCTCTACAGTATCATCTCAGCCCAGTAACCCCACGGAAGCCCTGAGCCGTTGTGTTCCTTCACTGTACGGTTTCTGTAATAAGAGTGTTAATCCATGTTAATCTTTGTGAAAATTATTGTGTGCAACAGTATTTTCTTGTGTACTGCTTTTTTACCTATGTGAATTGTCCCTTTCTGTTTTCTTTTTCTTTCTTTCCTATTTTTTCTTTTTTTTTTTCTTTTAGTAATATGTCTTTCTTCTTTTAAAAGAAAAAACAAAAACAAACTGATGTGTTGTAGACCTATATGTAACCTATTCCTTAGTCTCATATTATAGGTATGTTATAAGAATGGATATTTTACTTGGCTTTAGAATGTTTTACAAGAAAACTAATTCTTAACCAATCAAGTTCTTGCTACTAAAAAAAAAATGCTTGTGTTTTTCATCATGACGTTGTGTGCTTCTAATTAATAATCATTTTCGTTGTAGAAAAATGGAGTGAATTTATATTAGTCTTGGAAACTAATAATAGCATTGTAAATTTATGAGATGATTTTAACAGAAAATACATTATAGAAGAATATAGTTATTTTAATTGTAATATTACTAACTGTAGGGTGAGAAAGGAGGTCCCGTTGTGGTGAACTATGTTATAGCTTGTTATTCACGGTTTCTTTTTGATCATTTTTTCGGTCTCTGAGGTGAAACGAGTTATTAATCAGAATTTGTCAACTCACATATGCATATTGTATATGTGTAGAAATGTAATCACACTTTGTCTTGGAATTACATTAAACTGTTTTAAGTCACTGCAAAGTTTGTGTGTCTCTGTCTTCTTGCTAGTTAAAGTTTGGTCTGGACATTTGGTTAGTTTTCAGACACTATTATTTAATCTCCTCAGTCTGTTGAAAAAAAGAGCACTAATAGTATCATTAATAATTAATAGTCTTCTCTTTGAGGTAACATGTTTAGGTTTGTGAGATGTACTTTTTTCCCAGGGCAGAAGAGCATCTGCATTCAATGCTTCACTGAAGCACAGGAGGCTGCTCAGGGCTGCTCTGTTCAGTTCAGTCAAGAGCTCCCTGCTATATCCCGCTGTGCCAAATGGAGTGGTCATCAGCTGCAAGTACAGGTCCAGATTTTTTTTAGCCTGAGCCCTCAGTTCATTTGTTCCCTTTCTTCTCTTTGCAAAGTCCCAGTTGACCTTTGAAAGGCTCATATAGACATTAGAGTGCTGAAACCACCATGTGTTGGCAATTGCCATACCTGCCCTTTTGGGCTGTGCCTGATTTTCACCAGGGGGTTTGCTCAGGAGGCCAATGGCTCCTCAACAACCTCTCTTAACAGAGGAAGAGTAAGACCAGCTTGGGTTTGCTGCTGACCTTTCCTATCATGGTCACTCCTGCACAAGCCCACCAGTTTCCAGCCCATAGGATTCATCTTGTTAGGTCAGCTTCTCCCTTCTCAGGGATAGCCAGAGAGATGCTCCATAAGCTGTACTGGCTGCCCATGGTCCAGGGCCACTCTCTGTGTTCAGTCCCTGGTGAATGGCTTCTGCAAACATGTTAACTGCTGGATGGCCCTACATGGCACTGCCAGGTGCAGGGATTGCCTCAGGACACAAAACTGGACTTAGCATAATAGGCTCTTTTTACTAATGAATACTGGCACATTGGTTTTACAGCCTTCTGTCTTATGGCTCCTTGGAATAAGCAGGGAGCACTGCAGAAACTGTAGCAATGAATTTCTAGGTGGATATGAAACTTTTGGTAGCAGGAGGTCATGGACCCTTTCTCCCCAGTGCCTTAAACTGGCTGCGACCCAACTGAGCAATAGCAGTTAAAACTGTCCAGCAAACCAATTAAGTCAGTGTTTAATTTAAAATCACGTGTCTTATTAAACAGCTAACAAGTAATTGCAGTTAAGTACTGTAGGGGAAATTAGGAGTTTACTGGGTCATGATACGAGAGACATTAGTAAATGATCTAACCTCAGCAACAGATGTAAATCCAGAACAGATAGTTTAACTAGTGTAGTTGCTCCATGTGTGTGTTGTCTTATGATGTCTTCTTTATTTGTTTCTTCTTTTTGTAAAACTTATCAATAAAACTGTAAAAAATATTTGTCACTCTGTTGTCCAAGACCAAAACACATTAAAAATGCATTGTAGCTGGGAGAATGTACTTTCTGACCCTTTTATCCCAGGGGGGGAGAGCAGTTTCTCACTTTAAGCAGGATTGCTTTTACCAGAGCCTGCAGTGCCTTGTGAGAGGAAACAGTGAGGGGTTCAGCCACCATAAAGGAGGTTGGGAAGGGTCTTCTCAAACCACTGGAGCTGCAGTAAATGTCAGCACCTGGAGACCACAAACCTGAGCAGCTGGTAAAAATTATCACCAACAAATTTGAGCAAATCCAGCTCTTTCTGGGCCACAAGGAATCTCTGCTGATGCTTTCAGTGTTCACCTCAGCCCAACTGGTTTATTCTAGGTGGGTATGGCTCTTAAAATTGGGGAGGTGGGGGGAATCATGGATGTGGTGCATGCACAGTGGTGCTTCTGTTCCTGGCATGTGCTGCTTGTGCTTTCCAGCACAGTGGCTATGGGGTCCTAATTCATTGGGGTTCAAAGTTTGGCACCTAAATTAGTATTTATACATATGAGAAGAGCTTGTCTTATGTATAGTGCAGCTCTGCCCTCCTGGTTGCCATTCATGTCAAATTAAACTGTTAATGGGGGTCTGGGAGAAGGAAGAATTGTTCTGTTCTGTGAAACATAGGCTGCTGTCCTTTGGTCACCTGCACACGTGTTGGATCTCCACAGCAAACCCCACGCTGGAGCAGTGGATCTGCAGCTTGTAAATTCTTAGGTTTTCTCTTACTCTGCTGGTCAGGCCAGGGTAAACATGCCTGCATCAGCATTTCCTGCAATGCGCTTTTTCCTTTATGTTTTCTCCTGCAAGTGCCTGTGCAAATAATGAGCGATGAAGGCTGTTATTAAAAGGCCCCTGCCTTGCACTATATATCAAAGGCTTTGCTGTTTGGGTCTTTTGCTCACAGGAAGGCAGCCACAAGAGGAGCTCAATGCACAGATCCACACTTAAACCCATTTGGCAAAGCAGCAGTTCTAGGGGCAGGAGCAGGTTTCTCCAGGCAGAAATGCCAGCCCTGGGAACCCAGCACAAGCAGCACTCCATGCCCACAGGATCTCGTCACCCCTGTGTTGATGGTGTAAGAAGATCCACTGAAAAGGCACACCAGGTAGCTTAAGTACACTTAAGTCCAGGCTGCATTGTGCATTTGTGCACAGGCTTTTCTAGGCACATCCAAACACATGCATATGGGGTGCAGGAGGCCACAAGTCCAGGAGGCATCTGGAACAGGTCCACTTCGTACTCTGGACAGCATATTGCTTCAGGTATGTCAACTCTTTAAATACAAAGAAGTCATCTTATTCCCCTTTCTTTTTCCCAAGCTCATAAAGAAAAAAAAAATTAAAATTTATAGTAATGTCACAGAAGAAAAAGAAAAAAGGGAGAAGTACAGTTTAAAAGAAGGACTTACTGTAATTCACAACGCTGTGACTGGACCCTGTGATGAAAATTCTCAACCCCTCTTGACAGTCAGGGCCAGTCTGAAACCACAGAGAAGAATTCATTCTTCCACAAAGAGTGAGGCTGCTACTGAATTGGACTTCCAGTGACTAGGGTTTGGAGTACAGCTGCTGGGCTGCTTGAGAAAAGCTTGCTTCGGTTCTCTTGAAGTTGTTTCTTCCACACCCAAATATTCTTGATCTGCCTCTCTCCTTCAGACATTAACAGGCATCCTCAGGAGTGACAGGAACAACAAAGGCAGGCGTAGGAGGAGACTGCAGGAGGAATCGATGAAGGTTCAACTGCACTTTACCTGCATATGCCAGGTTATTGGTCTGCCCTATACCCTCTTCTTTGTGATGTGGAGATGCAGAGGCTGGAGCTCTGCTCTCCTCTATCGGTCTGCTGGTCACATATCCCTGCTTTATCTCTGCTTTCCCTGGATTAGGACTACCCCTTCCTTTTTTTTAATGCCCCCTGTCCTGCGTGATCCTATTTCCTCACCTCTCCCCTCACCTGCTTTCCTTTCTCTCAATGTGGTGCTGGCCCCAGGGGCACAGGGAGAGGGATGTGGCTTGCGAGAGGCAGCTGTGGGTAGGTGGAGGGTGACAGGAAAAGCAAACCCCATAGGGCTGGGTTTGGGGTCTTATAAGACTTTAAAATAATATCAGGAATGACGGTGTTTGCAGGTAGGTAAGAGCTGGAGACACTGCCTCCTGTGACAAGATGTGTGAGGGGGTCTGGAATTACTGGGAATGATGGATAAAGGGGATGAAATGCTTTGAGAGCAGATACAAGGGGAGATAAAAGACAGCCGAGGGGGAAGTAAGCTGTAGGTTGAAGAGGAGTAGAAAATCGATGGGGAAGTGAAAATTTTTAGGCGATCCGAGTTTGCTGGGAGGGGGACTGCAGGGGGAGGTTGTATGCTCAACCCCTTGGAAAAATCTGGTCCTCTCGCCATCAGATTTTTCTGTGCAACCTATGGAGCAGCCGTCTCCAAAGCAGTGCGTGCACACAGCAGTTCGTGGGACTGCTGGAATACAGTGTTTTTCTCCCAGCTCTTAACAGTGGAACCTCCGGGCACGGCACCTCAGAGCAGCCGCTGTTGGCGGGCACCGGGCCCTGACGAGGCGGAGGGACCCGCCGGCCGCCAGAGGGCGCCCGCGGCTCGGCTCGAGAGAGTGAGGGAGTGAGTGTGAGTGAGGGAGTGAGTGTGAGTGTGTGAGTGTGAGTGTGAGTGTGTGTGTGTGAGAGTGAGTGTGAGTGTGTGTGTGTGTGTGAGAGTGAGTGTGTGAGTGTGTGTGTGTGTGAGAGTGAGTGAGTGTGTGTGTGAGTGTGAGTGTGAGTGTGTGAGTGAGTGAGTGAGTGAGTGAGAATGAGGGAGTGAGTGAGAATGAGGGAGTGAGTGAGTGAGGGCATGAGTGAGTGTGTGTGAGTGAGTGTGTGTGTGTGTGAATGAGTGTGAGTGAGGGAGTGAGTGTGTGAGTGTGTGTGAGGGAGTGTGTGAATGTGTGTGAGTGTGTGTGAGAGTGAGTGTGTGTGTGAATGAGTGTGAGTGAGTGTGTGAGTTTGAGTGAGTATGAGTGAGAGTGTGTGAGTGAGTGTGTGTATGAGAGTGAGAGTGAGTGAGTGAGTGCGAAGTGGTGAGTGAGTGAGTGTGTGAGTGAGTGAGTGTGTGAGTATGTGTGAGAGTGTGAGTATGAGTGAGTGGTGAGTGAGTGTGAGTGAGTGTAAGGCACACGCTGTCAGTACCAAGAAGTGAGGGGATTTAAAAACCCTGACTTATTCCTTAGCTGTAATTAAAGGGCCCTGGAAAGTCAGTCTTGGCCAGTTTGCTGCACTGGGTGCTGTGCATCAGTATGACACAAAGTAGTTTGGTGCTGGATTACATTTTTAAGAGCTGAGCATGGTGGAAATAGTCAATGACGTAGGGGTGAAAGAAAGCTAAACTGAGATTAAAACACCTTCATAAGTAAAGAAGAAAACACAAAGTAATGCAAGGTCACTCACCACCTCCCAGCAGCAAGGAGAATCTCAGCCAGTTCCTGGGCAACTACCTTGGAATCTCCCCCTTCTCTGCACTTCTTATTGGTGAATGTGACATTCTATGGCATGGAATATCCTTTGGGCCAGCTGGGGTCAGCTGTCCCATCCCAGCCTCTTGCCCATCTCCAGCCCTCTTGCTGAGGGTGCAGAGGGAGAAACAGGGAAGGCCTTGACCCAGTTCAAGCAATGGCCAGCAACAGCTAAAATGCTTTCATGTTAGCACTGTTTTGGACACAAATCCAAAACATGGGACTATGTGGGCTGCTGTGAAGAAAATCAACTATCCCAGCCAAACTGTGTAGAGCTGGGAAATGTTCTGAAAGACATTATAATCCAGGGGCTTGAAACAGAGCTAGCAAAAGAATTTAGAAAACATACAATCACAAAAAATGCATTCATGGATTTCATAAAAAAAAATAGTTGATACTAGAGGGAAAGCAAAAGCAAACAGAATATTCATTCAACACTCAAGTAAGGATATCACTGGTGCTTTTCTCTAGAAAGAGTCAAACACATACCTTTGATCACAGGGCTTGTTTTTGATCACATGCAATAGTACTGTGCCTGCACAGAGTATATATAATACCTTAGCTGGATATCAAATATTAACAGCTCTGACATATCTAGTGCCAGAACCATTGATTGTGAGATTCATGGGAAAATGATGGAACTACCTGAATGCAAAGTCTGGCTGGTGAAAGGTCACAGGGTCCCCATTCATCCATTTCAGTCGCCCTTCCTTTGAATTGGAATGGGAGTCCCTGGCTTCTTCAATCCATTGCTCCTAGGTTGCTTTTGGCTACAGTAAGGAAGATGAAGAATATAACTTCTGATGAAGGTGAGGAGCTCTTTGGATTGTTGAGGGGTTTTTTGGCATATTTTCTCCATTCCCCAGTATATTTCACCTCAGCTCCAAAGGCAGCATCCTCATTTCAGCCCCATGAGAAAAAAACCTGAGTGGAGAAGTGGTCTGTTTTGGACTTTTTTCATTACCACTTTTAAAATTTTCAAAGGAGACCAGGCTTTCAGCAACTAAGGTTTTGAGCAATGTGAAAACACTTGAGAAGCCAATGATCTGCTTTGCAGAAAAAGTGTAACTTGTAAGTAGTCTCTGAGAAGCAAACTGCTCACAGTTTCTGCCTTATGTTGAATGAAAATGTGGGGAAAATTTTTCAGAACAATATATGACCTTACTTTACCACAAGTGAAAGTTACAGAGAAAGGATGTTGGGTTTTAAAGAGATTTTTAATAAGGTACATGCCTCCTTGCCCTCTAACTATACACAGATGGTGTCACTGGTCAATGCACACACTTACTTTAAAGCTCAACTTTCTGTGGCTTCCTTCTCTCTCATTTTTCTTCTTCCTTCTTTTATTTTTTTTCTCCTATCATCATGATTTTTCTCTTTGTGATTAGCAGAGTTATCAGTGGTCTGAGCTGGTCTGTGCCGAGCTCTCTGTAACTCAGCCATCTTGCTTCCTTGCCCAGGGCACTGTATTTATTCTCTGAACTGTGAAGCAGTTGCTTTTTAGTTTATTATGGCCTTTGTCTCCATTTATTAATAGGTTTTCTCAGCAAATGGCACTTCAAGTGCTTTGCTGAATACACTAACCTCATCTGAAAGCAACTGTGCTGCATCTACCCTCTGTACCATGCAATGTGTGATTCTCCTGTGCTTTTTGTGGCCTGAAGTATGCTCTTTATACAGGCTTATATGACAGGTTACCCAGGCAGGACAGCTGTGTGATCTTGAGTCTGTTTCCTCATTAATAAGCACTGATTTCTTTCAGGATTTGTGGGGAAAATCTATTTTAATCCTCTGGTGAATCCAGCAATCAGAGAATTTAGCTTGATGGAAAGGAGCCCCACCAGTGGTTCAGAAGCTGCATGGTGCATGAAAGGGACCTGGTGAGTGCAAAGAAACCCTGTAACTCCTCTGGAAATGCAAATGTTGCTGGTACTGCTGTTCTGCAGGGGAGATCCACTGACCCTACTGAGCATCCCAAAAAGGAAGAGGAGGAGTGCAAGCATCTTTTACAACTCCTGTGAAATGCAAGCATAAACTCTGATCTGATGCCAACTGATGCTAATGAAAGGACTCCATCAGACTTTGGAACAGGCCTGCCAGTAAGGAGGAATGATATCATTTGAACCTCACTTCTGATAACAACCAAAAGGATGATAGTATGCCACTATCAATCATGGCAGTACTGTTAAACCTTTTGGACAAAGATTAGGAGAAGTGTAAGCACTGCTTTCTCATTGATCCCTCTTTTCTGTGGCAGTCTGGTCCCTCTTGTGACCAGGGCTGTCTCTGTGGATCAGACCAACACATTGTGGAAGTGCCAAGGTGGTACTGTGGGCTTGAAGATCTCCAGAGAGCTCTCTCTTGCCCTCTGCCTTGCCAGAGCCCGAAGTTTGATACATGCAATAGCTCTGCAGTGTTCTGCAAGGGAGAGGAAGAAGCCTCAACCCCTTCCCCCAAGCCTCTCCAGGAGTGCAAGAGAACCTGCTACTCTGTGAAGGAGAGCACGGCAGGGACAGTCAGAGAAAGGTGAGGTCAGGGCACATGAGAGACACAGAACAGAGGAAAAAGAGTGGTAATAATTTTGCCCCAGAGAATGAGTCCAGTAGTTGGAGGCTGGCTAGACTTAGTTCCTGGGAAAGTAAAGGAAAGCTTGTAAGGTTCAGTCAAGAAAGAACCAAGTAAAAGAATACAATTAATGCCACTGACAGAGTTTGTGGGACCAATAAGCAAACTTGTCAAACAAATCTGATTTTTGTGCTTTGATGAGACTATGCATTTGCTTGACAAAGGAAACCATGTAGCGATAATGTATAAGAAACTGTGTTGGGCACATGAATCAGCAGTACATTCACTGTATTTTCAGTCTAAAAATGACATCAATACCGCTTGTGTAAACAGCACCAAGAAGAGGCCAAATGACACACCTCAGAAGAGCCAGTGCGAAGTCCAGGAGAGGCTCATGCAGATTAGGGTGATGCTGGAAGCTGTTTAATCCAGTAATGTAACAATTTATTATTTAAATGAATGTGAAATCACTTGCTAACAGCAGGGGTTGGCAATGAGTAGCAGGACAGAAGACAGTGATGCAGACAGTCCCACAGAGTGATCAAAGATGGTCTGACAGCAAGGGGCTACTTAGGCTTGAAAAGCTGGGAGATGTGAGTGGGAGTAGACAGAGAAGTTTTAGCATAGTAGGTGGCGTTGATGGGTCTGAAACATTCAAGACCTGAGAGGAGATTTAGTGAAATGAGCAGGTTTTGATCCAGAGTACATAAAGGGTCTGTCTTGGATCCAGAGGCAAGATCCAGGACACCAAATCTCCATGATCAGGACCCTCTCTGACTCCCCCTCAAGCTTCCTAAGTAGCAGAGAGCCTTTTCCTCCCCAGTACATCTGCAGACAGGGATGTGGAGGAGACACAGCTACCTGCATCCCATTGCCAAGACGTCCTACAGTGCAAACGGGAGTTGAATAGTTGCAGGCCCATGTGGACAGAAAAAGAAAGCACCTTCAGGTTCTGCCTCCTGGTGTCATTTGCTTGATTAACGTGCTCAGGTCTGCCATAGGGGAAGATTTTTGTCTGTGAGGAATAGGATCACTCTCTTTTTGCAAACTGATACCCTTTTCCCTGCTGTCAGCCTGGCAGGGGTAGGCAGCAGCAGGAGACAGTTGCCTGGGAAATATGCAGCATGACCCAGTGGGAGAAATGGACGAGTCAAGTGACAGTAAACCTTTCTCAGGTTTACCTGTTTGTTGGGGGATTTTCTTGGGTTCTGTTTTGTTTTGTTTCTTTGCTTTGTTTTGTTGTTATGGAGTTGCTTCTCTTGTATGAGAATAATGAGCTCTCACACTTGTGTACTGCTGCCTAGGGGAGGAAGCACAGGCTTGTGAGGCAGCTGGCATGCTAAGTCATGTCATGTCACTGCCAGTTAGGGATGGTGTTTTTCCCTCCACATAGTCCCCTCCAGGGTAGTTGAATACAGCACTCAACATGTGAATAGAGAAGCCAGCAGGGCCTGCTTTACACTGCACTGACCCAACATATCTGGGGACAGCAGCTGATCCAGGGGGGCTCAAGAATATCTTTTTTTTTTTTACAGAAAAGATGTTTATTTAGCCAAAGGAAATCAGAAGATGAAACATGAGATGAAACAAAGAGAGAGCTTTTGTTCATAAGTCTTACCAGAAAATACGTTTGTTTCAACAGTTTCCACAGAGCATAAACACACCTGTTCGAGGTCAAGTGCCAAACCCAGCTCTATCTTAAAGACTGGCATTTTCTGACTCATCTCAACACTGCTGTTCATCTATTCCCTTTGTCTAGCTGTGCTTTTCAGCAGTTCAATGTCGTTATTCTCCCTGTATCAGGAGAAATTAACACTTGCCTGCCTGAAGGTACGTGGGAAGATATTTCTTGATAAACTACTCTTAACAGCATTGTGATATTTGAAACTGTATTGGTACATTGTTGTTGTTTTCCTCCTATTTGCTTCCCTCTAACATTCTTCTGTACAGCCTGACAGGAAAATAACCAAAAAGAAAACTGAGATATTGTTGACATTCATAAAAATAACTTGTCTTCTCCATCATTTTTTTTCACACAGAGATCTTACTACTTCTGTTACAACCACCCCAAATCATCGGCAAGTCATTTCAGCAGAAAAATATTCCTGGGATTTTAGTATGGTGTATCTTTCTGGGCTACATTTAGGTGCAATGCCTTAAATAAATGGAGCCAAATGGCCAAAAAAAATCCAGATTTCCCAAGCTTGTAGTGAGCAATGGCACAGCTCTGTCCTGAGGCGTAAGCCGATGGAGGTCCCAGAAGAGGCACAATGGCTCTGGTGTCAGATCTACAGGACATGTGCTCAGTGTTTCCATATTGGTGATTGTATGAGAACATCCTCTGTGTATACATGCATGGTTTGGCTGTCCTCAGAATCTTCCTGTTGTGGCTCATACACACACAGAATAAAAAACCCTCATCAAGGTCCAAAAATGAGTGTCTAGAAGAGGAAGGGCTGAAGCATCTCTCCCTCACCATAAGCAGCAACTGTTTCATTAATGTGGTCTACCTTGTTTCTCTCTCCCTAGAGGTACACTCTGGAGGAATGTTTCAGTTTCTACATATTTGACTTTTCCTTGGTCATCTGATATTTCAAAGGTTTGCAAGGTAAGCCTGCTTGCCTTTAAGTGAGTTATTGTTAGGCTACTTATAAAAGCATGACAATTACCCTAAGTGGGGAATCATCAAAACGTGCTGAATGGCAGCTCTCTTCCCCATAAGCTTTTTGTGAGTATGTGACTTTTCTTTCCCTCCCTGCAGTTTCTGTGTTCATCCTCCCTCTTGTGCACACTGATATACACTGATATAATTCCACTGAATTTGAGGGGAATACCTCAAATTACAATTACATCGGTGAGTCACCCTTCTGTCCTTCACACAGTCACCCTGATCAGTGTTGTATTTAATGGCATAAAATCAGTGCAACTGTCAGAAGCTATCAACTCTCCAGGAGGAACTCATTAGACCTATGGGGACCACACAGATCTGTAACTTGCCTGAAGGTATCCAAGTTTAACGTCCTGAGACTCCAAAATTTTCTCTCTAGCTGTGACTTCATCTAATTTATTCTGTAGTTGATGCAGAGTTTTTGCCATCTATCAATCTCCTACACAGTTTCTCCTCTTCTGCATCCTCCGTTTTGATTTTTTTTTCCTTGTCATTGCTTTTGCTCTTCAGCTGCACATTATAATAAAGTGTGCTTTTTTCCCCAAAGCATTTCTGCATGAGGTTGTAGTGAAGCTAAGGCTGTGGGGAAAGGAAAGATATCACAAATGTATCAAGTGGTAATTTAAGTTACACTGCTGGGTAATTTAAAAAATAATAAGACTTATGTTAGTCAAACAATAGAGCATTTGATAAGCTGTCCTGCAGCTGAGAGGATCATTTTCAAAGGGCTGTCCACCTGCAACACAAAACTCAAGGATAGGAGGTAAACTTCAGACTGAACTCTCAGCCAAGGATCCTTGACACCCTTTCATTTTCTTTCTTTGTGGTGGAGGTCAGGATGCAAGAGCTGGAGACCAGGACATTTGACAAGATTCTTTTTATTGTAGCAAGAAACAGTAAAATGGAAAGGAGGCATAAGGATGGCGAGGGATGGAAAAGATTGATAATTGTTTCCTTGGCAACTGAAACTGTGGAGCCTCATGCAGGAATCCCTGAGAAAAATCCTAGATGATCATAATGGTCTCTTCTGCCTTCAGACTCTGTTCCAAGCTAAGTTTACACATCACAGTGTGGTGCTGCATAATGGGATCGAGTTAGTGCTAAATGGAAACCAGAAGCTGTATGGTTGTAAGAAATCCTTGAGAAGAAGAGAAGCACTGTTGTCTCCCTTTCATAAAATGGGGAATGTTTTATTATGCAAAAGATGAAAAGATTGAATATCTTGGCAGAGATTATTAAAAATGTCTCTTCAACAGAGAGGACAGCAACATACAAGTCTCTGCTATCTCTCACATCTCCGCTATGAGAACATAACCCCCCTCAACTGAGACTGCACTGTCCAAGGAATTAGCAAAAGGGCTAAGGGAGCAAAAAGCAGGTGGAGTGGTTGCTGTTTAATAAGTGCTGTTTGCCCATCATGTAGTTCAGTGCTACACAGGGCAGCACAAAAGGGTCCCAGTCCTGCAGTGTTCGGCAGCAGCAGCGAATCTTCATTAGTGGATTTAAATGTAAGAACTGGGGCATATGTATGAATATTAATGAAAGAAAGATTGACTAACTTCATGCTATTAAAAGATTTCTAGCTTCAGAGAGTAGGTGGAGCCTTTTGAAAAATGTATAATGAAATACAATATGTAATACACAAGAAGCTCTAAGAATGTGGATTTTGATCCTTTCCAATTTTCTGTTTATATAGTGCTTTGGAAATGGGAAAGATGCCTTCATTTGAACACTTATCTTTTTTCTCCCCTATATCTCACATGCAGGTGTTTGTTAATGCAGAATTTCATGGCCATGCATTCTGGGGAGCCACTTGGCAGTGGGCAGCTAGTATTGATTTCTGCTCCAAAAATAGGGCATCAAATGCTTGTATATTTATAGATGTATGGGTGCATATATATATGTATATATACACATGTGTGTGTATGTGTGTATATATGTGTGTGTGTGTATATATATATATATATATGAATGAGTGTTGCAAAGGTGTAAAAGACAGAGTAATGTTAAATCAGAATACTAATTTATTATCTTGCCTGTTCCAATGCAAACTTTTGTGCCAGCAGTGCACATAACAAATAAATGGTAAAAAGCTTTTATACCTTTTTTTCACAGGCAGTTCCATGCCTGTGAAAGGCATTCCTGAGAAGAGGCTGGTGTATTACTACACATTCACTAGAAACCAGAGAATCAGGGCAGCAGAATTTCCAGACAGTCATGTGAGAATGAAGTGCTGCAGCATCAAGGCAGTCAGTCCACTTATTTCTGTCTGTTCAGAATGTTAAATAATTGCCAAGGTCTGCATTGCTATCAGTTACTTCTTAGAGAGGCTTAATGAGAGGAAAACAGCTTTGTGAGTGATTCCCTGTGCAAGTGGAGATGTTACATGTGTCTGTCTCATGCTCTGCAAGGAGCAAGCCATTGTGGCAGCTCTAACAAAGCAGACAGAGAAAATGAAAAGATCCTTAGAGAGCCAATATATATTTTTTTATTCTTTGACATCTGTGATGGGGATGGCAGGCATATAGCACAAAATGAAATTTGTTTTCCCCATGACATTCTTCTGGGCTAACAGTAATGTCACAAATAAAATACTGTGTAAGTAAAATGCCAGAGTGGCCATGTTTGCAGTTTCAGTGACAGGGGACTAGTGTAGAGCATGCCAGCCAAAATAAGATGGGAGAGTCCTGCCTTACTATCTGAAGTATTCCTTAAAGATAATTAATAACAGGGTATCTATGTGTGTTTATCAGGGTATGTGATTATATAAGTAGTATATAAAAGGTGAAATAAAAGGGTTATAGCAGCGTGTTTAGTGTAGTAAAGTCTCCTGTTTAAAAATTTACTGGGTTTTTTTTTCCTTCCCTCTTTTTCTGATTATTTTTTGCCCTTTAATAAGCAAAATATGATGTCTCCAATTCCTCTTCTTTGATGAAGGTCATTTGGAGACCTGAATAATGATATCAGATAAATGTGTAGCTTTTATAAGGAACAGAAATTTCATTGCCTGGAGAGGCAGCTGTTCCTTTAGGGCAAAAAAAGATGGAAGATATTTAAGGCAGCAAAAAATGAAAATGGAATTTAATTTTACTATTTTGATTTATGGATATCCAAAATATGACATCAGGGATGAGATTAATTTCATGTAATTATATCAATGTACAAGAAAAGCCCAGGTTATTGAAGCCTTCCTTTACAGACAGATGAGACAGCCAGGCAAGGCCAGAAGCTGATGTCTGCCCTATCTCATAATGAAATGAATATTATTTCTTTCAATTCACAACAAAGAATGGAGTTTAGAGACTGAGTTTCAAAAAAATGTATGCAGTATCTTCAGTTAAAAATGATCTATTACATCTGTCCTGGTTGAATCAAGCAAGGCAAGTTCTCTCCAAAGTGGATGTAAGAATGGTTTCCTCCTACCAAAAAGGTCTGTAATCAACCAAAAGCACAGTAAAAGAGCACAACTGAGGAAATGCAGGATAGGTATTTCAGAGGAACAGGAAGAGAGAGATGTACTAGAACAGAACCAAACCCTCCAAAGCTTCAAGGAAGTACACTTGGCAGTATGACATTATCCACATTTTTCAAGATGCAAGTTTTCTTTCCAGAAAGGCAAGTCAGTTGGCTAGGTTGATTCATTAACTTGATTTGGGGAACATAGCACATTGTCCCTGTCTCTTATAAGTTTCAGCTTCTTCAGTATTTTTCTTTAAGTCCTCGTTCCTGGAGTCACATGATTTAATAAATTCTGGATTTTACTTAAAAAGAAAAATAAAATTTTTTTTTTTTCATAGATTGTGGAGTAAAACTTGAAGATACAAACTGTAAAAGCCCCAAAAGGGGAAAAGTAGTAAACCAAACAAACCCTTAGCCAGCCTCAGGATATCTGAATACACGGACTTGAACACCAAGCTGGCACTAATCGAGTGTTAACATCATCCACTGCTTGCTTTCCAAAACAGTGTTAGCTGTGTTATATATGTAAGGAAAAGAAGGATGTAATTCTCTGTGTGGCCTTCCTCTTTTTTTCCCCTTTCCCTGTATATTCATAAAGCCACACTTTGCCCTGCAAGTGCAGCTCAAGGGACATTTAGAGGTACGATTATGGTTCAAACACAACTGGGTCATTGCCACAAAAACAAAACAAACCACTCTAGCTAAAGTATATGTATTGCAAGCCTGTGATGTTAAAATCAGACTTCCTTCAAGTGCTTTTGGTTGCAGACAATGAAAACAGTCTGTATGGCAGAAGACCACTGAAAATAACTTCTAAAGAAAGGTTACATTTTTATAATAGCAGCATTTCATCTGATGTGCACAAATCTTGGTTCATAATTGAAAGTGAGACAGCCAAGGGAACTAGTAGGATTAGGTTATGGGAATTCAACTGAACAATGTTTTGCATTCAGATAATTGCATGAAATTGGGCTATTAGCGTAAGTTTTGTAAATTGCAATAATGTAAAACAAAGTAAAATATTCCCAGTGTATACATTCAACTAATATGCTGAAAGAGAACCCCAACTGACTTCAGACAGAGCACAGAGAACTTCCATTGACTCTTCAGAGCTGAGTCCAAACACTGTTCTCTGTTTCACAGGTTCCTCAAATGGACCTTCAAAGGGAAACATTTTTATCAAACAGTAAGTAAATAAACATAATATAGTAGTGAACTTGTGGTTTTCACTGGCAACACTACTAATATGTACTTTATCTGACCTTAATTTAACATTGCATAAAATATTGTTGAAAAGAACTGGAGGAGGAAAGAATTTTGTCTCAAATTGCAGCTGCTCGCTCCAGTAGCTCTCCTAACAAAACTTTGGCAGCAGCTGCAGCTCGTGCCTTTTGAACTTCTTCCGTGGCACAGGATTATTCTGCCCTGTGGCTTTCCCCTAGCTGAGGAGAAAGGTTATCAGGAGAGGTGTCCCCTAGCTGAGGAGAAAGGTTATCAGGAGAGGTGTCCCAAGTCCTCCTTTGTCTTAACTTCTTGGTCTTTCCTTTTTGTGCTGCGTTTTCCCTTGGGACTCAGCCTCAGCACTTGGGACTCAGCCTCAGTGCTTGGAAGGAGCATTTACAGAGGCCAGTTTTGGAGGCAGCTTTGACAACGCAGCTCCACTCCAGTAAAGTCATCACAGCAGACAAATACTGGCCCACCACTGACTCAAACTAATTATTCTAATGCTTCAGCTTCAGTCTGGGTAATGCCTGCTGCCATGGCACCTGAGAAGGAAGACTGAAATTAGTCATGTATTTATCTTTATGGTAGGCTTGGCTGCCTAAGAGCATGTGCCAGCCACCCACAAGTCTCGCTGCACTGCCAAGGCAAATGCCCATGTCACTGATGTCTCCCTGCACTTCAGAGGCAATTCCACATTTGCCTATATCTTCTCTCCCATTTTTGAAGGAAGGAAAATCTTTTAATGACTCCTGTGATGAACATAGAATATGATAATATCAAATAACCAATAATCTGTGTCAGCAATTCAATCTTGGTCACAGGGTGTTTCAGCTGAAAATCTGTGTCAGAGTACAGAAGAAAACACCAGGTCAGCATCCTGTAATGAATGTTAAACATAAAAGAGAGTTGAGCTGTGAATAAGAGTACCTTAGTAACATTAGAGCTTTCAGCTCATTTCTCTGTTTCTGAATTTAGCAGCAGAGTAAGCCTTTCATAGCATCTAGTGTTGTTCCCTGGATTCTGCTCTGTGCCCAGTCTACATGAGCCTTGAAATTCCAAAGGATGAGGGGGTCATTGCTGTTCTTGGAGGGAGATTTCAGTGCTGTTTTATCCCACTGCCAGAAACTTTGCCTGGAGATTCTGACTCAGGTCTGTCTTTTTTGGATTAAATTATTTCTCTTTCAAATGTTGTCCTTAACAAACTCTTCTTTTCCTCGACAATTAAGGCTTTTCAAGTGTTTTATGCCTCTCTATTATGCCTGCCTGTCACAAGTCTGTACAATGGTCTTTTAAAGTTTACTTAGGGCACAGCTGCGCTGTGACACACCATGGTGCAAATATCCCTGAGGCAAAGCTGAATGAGGCAGCTCCAAAACTGGGATTTGTACTCTGGCTGTTTAATAGAGAGAGACAAGGACCATCTTTTTTGGCTCACTTTGCCCTGTGTCTGTTGAATTTGATACAAAGGGGTCGTGGTTTGCAGGCAGGGTTTGTAAGCTCTACTTTTGGAAAAGAAAAATGAAATGAATGTAACAAGGAGTTGCACATCACCCTGACTGCAGCGTTCAATGCTAACCAGGGGTGTTCAGTGGGGGACAATGCTGTTGAAGCAAATAATGTGAAACATGGTTTAGGAATTACAGAATTTGGGTCTCAAGTATAGTAATAGAAAGTAAGTTTCTTGCTTAACAAAGATTTGGATAGTGACATTTTACTGAAAGGTGGGAAAGCAACATGGGGAGAAAAGGTCTTTAGGGTGATAAAAAGGTAGGAAAACGGTAGGAAGATGAATGTGAACAAAGAAAAAGGAGTAGAGAACAGAAGTATAGGTATTGTGTGACAGCTATTGAATGGGAGGGAGCCTGGGGTTGTAACTTCTAGAGGGACAAGAAACCATCAACAGTAGGAAACCAAAGTAGATTTGAGGGAAGGGAAAAGGGCTGCTAAAGCGTTTCTCTTAGGAGATCAAGCTAGCAGCATCTGTCAGCAGGTGCAAAAGCTCACTAGAGGGGAATACCATGGACAAGATTTTGAAAGTGTTCCTTCCAGCTGTTCCTGCTAAAATCAGGGTAAAGCATCTACTGATTGCCTGATTCAGTTATTCTTACTTTCCAAAAGACACTGATCCTTGACTCTGGCAAAACTTATTGATCTGCTTTGTTCATTATATAAATTAGAATAGCATTTGATTAATCTCTGGTATAAACTATATCTGGGACAGACAGGAGAAAGCCTTATCTTTTTGTATGAAGTTCAAATGGTTTCTGGAATGGGATGGGAGATGTACCCTGAATTATAAAGTGATAACTAGAAACACATGTGGGGGAAGATTTTGCAAAGTCTGGGTATTTTTTTGAAGTATTTATTGATACTGCATAAAGTGACAGGAAAGTTTGTTTATTCTGTTTTGTATGGGAGGAACTTAATGGATATATGTGTAAGTGACCTTTTCAGTCAGCATTCTGTTCAAAATGGGATTACCAAGGGTATTTTATAATAAATTCGCTGTAGTTGAAAATCACTTTTCTTAAGTTCCAAAGTCACAACAGAAAGATCTGGCTTACTTTTTTTTATGTTTGTGTCATTTCATAACAGAGTAAAATAATCTAATTGCTGTTATGATCAATGCTATAGCATTAATGTTATTACAGTGTTATTTTAAACAGGGAAAGTTAGCTAAGGAGAGATGGAATTATTTGCAGTTGCTCACTGAATAAGAATGAAGGATAGTTCGATAGAGCATATGTCTGTGGTGCAATAATTTCTGAATATGGTGTGTCTATGTGTTACAAAATGATAGATTATGAACAAAATAGGACAGTTAAGGGTGAGGTCGTTGCAGGTATGAAGGAAAAGAGACCAACAGTTCAGAGATCTACACACCTCTACTGGAGGAACACAAAGCCCATTATTGTAACGCACTTTCTCTGAAAAACTGAAGAGACATTATTTTAGATAAAAGGTTTTGGCAGGCAGTGAAAGTCAGGGAGTCAGAGAAGGCAATCAGAGTAACCAATCTTAGGAGGAGTAGTATGAAGCCGTATATCAGAGACATGTTGCAAACCCAATGCCAGGGGTCCAGGAACTTGATTAAATAGATAGCCTGAGGTATTTGCAAGATGATGAGCCTGTCAGAAAACAGAGATTGGGCACTTGGGCAGTCTCTCTAATGTCTCAATGAAATTCAAAGTGGAAAATGTGAAAGAAAGCCATTTATTACACACTTACTTTTTAAAATGAAAGGCTATTTTTCAGAGTTACCTCTGTATATTCATGTATTTCTCCAGCTTAGATGCTCAGGGTTGTAAACAAAGCACGCATGCATCTCTTGCCTTTTTACTTTTAACATAGGGAGAACCTGGTATTTGCTAATGGTATCTGTATGGGCATTTCTGGTGCCAATTCCCAATATTGCTTCTTACACGGTTACAGCATGAGACTATACAGGAGAGTCTTGTTAAGCTACCAAAATACAAACATTGATACCCTTATAAAGTTCAGGGTTTTTTTCTTTCATTTATTAAACTAGCAAAAAAACACTTTCTAGTACTTTCATTGAACTTTCTAGAATAAAACTAATCTGTTCTGAAGTTGGCTTTTTTCTTTTCTTGTGCCAGCAGCTGTTCCTACTGTACTTCCTCAGCTAGTTAAAAGGAGCAGGGCAGAAGTAACCCAGAGCACACGTTTGCAACAAGCAATGTATGAGAATTCAGGAATAGGACATAAGAACACAATAAGACTGAACTGTATTGTTCTCTAAATGGTTTGAGTTTTTTTTATGTCACATACCATGTGACTTTCTATAGCACACAGCTTTTCAGAGAGTGAAAGAAAAACATTAATTAAAAAAAGCAATCTCTGCTCCTTAGACACAAGTATTGGTAAGAAAACTAGATGTCTGAGAGCACTGGAATAGTCCAACAGTATGAAGGTCTTCACAAAGCCAGGCTAGAACACTGCCCTCAAATATTTTTTCAATGGGTAGTTCAGTAAATTCGAAACATTCACAAAAATCTATTTCTGCACAAAAGAGCAGGAGAAAAAAAAAACAAAAACTGTTGCTTTTTTACACAAAGGGAAAATATATCAGCAGTAGCTCTGGTCACTGAGTCCCAAACTAGAAATAACTGGAAGTTAAATTACTGGGCAGTTGTCTGGATCCACTGGAAATAATGTTGATGATTTCTGATTCATTTCAGTTTCTCTGAACCAGGGTTCTGATGTGCAATTTTGAGAATCATGTTTCTGGATTTGAGTATTACATTTGCCACAAAAAAGCAAGGTGATTGGAAAGTGCTTCCAAGTTGGCAAGAAGGTCTAATTCCACACCTTTTTTTCCAGCAAAACCTAGGCAATGAGAAGAAGTGAGCACATCCAAGAAGAGCCCTCTGAGGATGCTCTTGTTCTATCACTGCAGTGTGGGTGCACATTTCCACAGCTGAGGATACAGCTTCTGAATGTCCCTCTGTGTGTATTCACTTCTGAGGCTCCTATCCAAAATATTGTGGATTTTTTTTCCCCCTTACATCCTTCACAAAGCAAACTCTCAGTTTCCAGGTGAAGCCTGTCATAATTAATCTAATCATACTTTGCACAGACTTTGATTTTTTTTGCATCCTCAGCCTTGACCGAGTGATAAATCAGAGTAGCTGTCACTGTAGTGTAAAGCTCAGTAATGTCAAAAGCTTCCTGGTGAATGTGCAATGGGAAGTCTTTCAGCAGTAAGTAAATAACCCTTGCAAGTCCCACTGTTAGAAAAGATTGCTTCTACTCTCCCCTTGAGCAGGATGTCTGTATCTTGCTCCATATCACCATGGATCACAGCAGGATACTGCAGGAAAGAATTTCTCACCTTCCAAGTCAGTTACTTATCATAAGTGCATTTGCAAGCTGCAGTGTAAAAGTTAGAGTTATAGCTGCTTTCACTTTGTGAGTTTGCAAAGTTCCACTGTTTCTGGTCTGTATTGATGTCCTAGCAAAAGGTGACTTATTATTTCAGATTTCTGTTTTAGTGGAACCTGAAGTGTTCTATAGGTCACTGGGGATTTTGTTTGTTTTGTTTATATTGACATAATTAACTGTCATTCTCGAGTTAAGATATTTGTTAGAAGCATGTAAGGTGTTTCGGGTTTGTTTTTTTTGCTGTTCCAAAGGGAAAGGAAAAACACAGCCTACACCACAAATCCCAGCATGTCATCTGAACAAGGGATATCTGTGTGAAGTTATTCTGTAGCACCTTTTATCTGTGCTTCTGCAATAGGTGAAAAGGAGATGAAAGGGAGAGAAGGTAGTTGGTCTTAAATTGGCGGGGGCCAGCTACCACAAAGATACCAAGTTCATATGCTGCCCTGGTTCAACAAGACAAATGGGTGAAGTAAATGTCAATCAAGTTTACACAAATGATGTGGCTTTCCAGGAAAAAGGGGGACTAGGACTGCAAAAAATTAAAGAAACTAAACAACAGTACAAAAATTATAAAGTTAAAGTAATTACTAAGAGGAGTAGAACCTACAACTGCAAATGCATTGCCCCAAAGTATGGCTCTGGTTAAAGAAGAGGCTAAGCAGACAGAAGATCACCTGAGATTAGGGAAATTCTTTCACACCTTCTGGGAAATGGCAGACCAAACCAGAGGATGAACTGTACCATAACAGGTAACTGCTTCAGAGCTCCTCTTTCAATGCTGGCTATTGTTTAACAATAGGTTTTTAATTTGGGGGTGTCTGGTGAAACGTGTGAAGTTGCAAGGGAATAGAGAATATGTGATGGAAAGTGACAGTTCTTAAATTGGCCCAGGAAGTGGGAAAGTAACATAAATACTGGTTTGGTCTCAAAAGACACAGAAACTGGGGAACACGAACCCAAACACAAGACAAGGAGATTATTTTTGTGAACTGAACTCTGGGAACTGGAGCAGGAAATCGTGTTAGGTGAGACAGTGAATGAGTTAGTGGTTGCAGCGTACTGCATTATGGATGACATCTTAGAAATGTGAGAGAAGTCTCACACTTTAGTCTGGAATGTTACCTTTGAATTTTGGTGAAACAAATTATCTACAGTAAATGTACTAAAAGCAGCCTTACGTTGCTCTGTTATTAGAGGCATTCTTAGGACAACAATGAAATGTAGTATCTTTAGGTGAAGTTGAAAGGCAGGGTCTGAAATATGTTTTGTAATTAAGTAATTCAAGGGTCTTAACTGCCAAAACTCACACAGAATCTGAAGAAGAGGTGGATTCCTTTTCACTTACTGAGGGCTAGCTTATTAAAAAGAAAAAGAAAATCATATTTTGCAAACAGAAAGAGTATGTGACTGCACACTCCAATGCCAAACATGCATGCACACGGCTGCTTACAATCAAGTCATATTGGAATGATGTAGGGGTTTTTAAGCTTTTGTTGCTGGCTGTTGTTTAGTCTGCACTACTGATTTGCAGGAGAGGTTCGGATGGACAAGAGTAGCTAAAAGAAATGACAGCAATGAAATACCTGACACGGCTTGTATCCACAAATGGTGGGTATGTAATTATAACAAAAGGCTACAGTGCTCTTTTGAGCTGAGCTGTTTTCAGGGACTGGCAACTAGCAAAGAAAAAAAATTATGTCCTAATGGGTTCTGGGTTTAGTAAATTAAAAGGAATATCAAAGACATTCTTGTGTCTATCAGCAATTTAATGCAACAGAAGCAATCCTCAGGCCCTGATTTCTTTATTTGCTCAGACAAAATGGAAAAAAAAGGTGGTGTGATGCAAGTTTTTCTGCATTCACTTTTCTGTTAGTTATTTCATGAACTATGGGGTGGAGGGGGGTTTTTTCCTACTGTGGTCTTCTTTTCACAATGTTAAACATCTTTGCATTGGATTTTATACCTTAAATGTTTGATTTAGATTGAAAATATATCTTTTAAACACCCATTAAATATTCTGTAAAACATCTCTCTGCTGTACAAATTGAAAGAAAATTATATCTTGCTGACTGAGAATGACTTTTAGAATTAAAGTATAGGTCTTGTGCTAGAAGGCCTGAAAGACTCATCATAGTTGATTGCTTTTCATAAAAGGGCATCTGTAAACTTTTTGACCCTGAAAATGTCTAACGTAAAACCAGGGGCTTTTTTTTTTTTTTTTTTTTTGAGATTTCCCACCCTCTTTTTACTCACTGTGTCTATATTGAGCCACATCTTCAGCTGATGTGATTTCAGCTTTGTTTACTTACATTGCCAAGGCCTCACCATGCTTTGTTTTCCTTTGCTGTCTGAGTGATACTACGATGTGATGTTCACTGTGTGAGGCACAGGTATAGCTTATTGTTTCACTTCTGTACTGTCAGCAAAATGAGGGAGATCATTGCTCTACTCTGTGCTGCTGCAACCTCACCTTGAGTCCTGTGTGCAGTGTTGTGTGCCACAATATAACAAAGGATCTAAAACTATTAGAAATCATCCAAAGGAGGACCATGGATATGATGAAGAGCCTTGAGAGGAAGTCATACAAGGAGCAGCTAAGGTTGCTTGGTCTGTTCCGCCTGGAGGAGACTGAGAGGAGACCTCATAGCGCTCTGCACCTGCCCTGTGGGGCAAAGTGGAGTGGCAGGCACTGATTTATCTCTGGTGACCAGCGACAGAACCCGAGGGAATGGCCTGAAGCTGCGTCAGGGAGGTTTGGTCAGGATATTAGGAGAAGGTTCTTCCCCCAGAAGGTGGTTATACAGTGGAACAGGCTCCCCAGAGAAGTGGTCACAGCACCAAGCCTGACAGAGCTGAAGAAGTGTTTAGACAATGTTCCCAAGGACGTGGTGTGATTCTTGGGGCTGCCCTGTGCAGGGTTCCCCTTCCAGCTCAGTGTATTCTGTGGTTCTATGACTGCTGGACTCACGCCGGCTCCTGAGGTGAGTAGCGTTCAGGACAAACCCTGTGGTGAAAAAGTCTCCTATCCTTATGTCCGCAATCTCCTGGAGCAACACTAACGCTGCGTGGATGTTCTGTCTCATAGCTCTACCTTCCCCCTTCCCGCTGTTGATGTTTCAGCTCTCAAAACACCGTGCACAGCCTGGGGCAAGACCCCAGGCACCACTCAGCCTGCCCTGAGGGCTGATGGACGGCACTACCAGCTTCCCGACCTCACTGTGCCGTGGGGAGAGCGCAATAAGGGAGCAGCGGGTCCAGGGGCACCGAGCTCACGGAGCAGATAGCGGCAAGCACAAGCCACCCCCCAGCACTTCCAGACGCTTTCCCGGGGCGCGGCGGGCGTGAGGCGCCGGGCGGAGCCGCCGCCGCCCCGCCCCTCGCAGCTCCCGCGGGG